>MU225283.1:137511-154690 GCA_018584345.1 Thuja plicata | reverse complement strand
GAAGGATTATCACAAAGTACTTCCAACAGCTTGCATGATCAATGAGAAGATTACAGAATGTAAAAGCCAGAGGGCAGAAAGAATGCCTTAGATAACTCCAAGAGAGAACAAATTCTCTTTACAAAATTCCAAAATCTGAGCACTAAGGCTCTCGAAAAACTTTAAATACTCCCATGCACGCAGGCAGGAGTCTCAGAACCTAACTAGGGTTACAGATTTACAATAAAATAATTGAACCTAGGACAAAAATCTAATCTGGCCATAAATATGCACCAAGAATGAATCCCGATCAGATCATATTTTTCTAACTTGTTCCCATCCCTGTACTGGATCATGCCCGTAGACACGCAACCTGAATCCATGAGCAATACTCAGCAACTAAGTCTCTGTCATGAATGCTCACCAACTGATCACAGTCCCCCAGGATGGGAAGTGACCCTTGACGGCCGCCGCTCAAACTCTCATCAATGAGCCATCAATCATGACCACGTCCTTTTGCCAACTGCACCTGGAGAGCAATAACTTCGTGATTGGGCTCTGCATCTTTTTCCACGCTCTGAATCTTCTGTTTCTCTACTGACGTCGAACAAATCTAAATCTGGGATCAAAAGACTCTCTGTATATGACCTTCTGCAATTGAAAACTCCCTGATCAATTCTGGAACACGAGCATAGAGGAACCATGGCTGTCGAGCGTTCACAGTGCCAAATCTGTCGCCAAATATTCAAATTCAAAGTCCCGCGACCACGCGACTGACCGTTGGTCTCTTTGTCACGAGCATCAGACCTTAACCCTAGTTAAATCTCATGACCTGGCGACAAAGCACTTTTAACTCCTGTTTAACTCGAGCCCAGAACTGGCGACAAGGCGACTGTGAAAAATCAAAGTCGCGAGGCATCTCACTTAACTCACCTTTCTTCTAGCGACCCAGCGCCTGACTGTCACCTTTAACCATCGTGGCTCGTCGCCCAGTCACCAGATGCTATCTCCCCGTCTCAAGACCACGCGACAAAGCCTAGTCGCCAAGTCGGGGAATCCTTCTTATCAGTCAGAATGTGCCTTTAATCTTTCCAGCGACAACGCGACTACCCTAATCGCCAAGTCAGGAGTACTTTTCACGTAGGGCACTTTGATTGCCTGACCACGCGTCTGCCATCTGATCATCTGTGCTTTGCATCGGACGGCTGGCATTTAATCACTTGAAAACTGAGGCTGCCCTTAAATCTCCCAGCGATCCTGCGACTGGGGCAAATAAACACCTAGTCGCCAAGTCGTGTGATCCATTTCCCCTATCGGGCGATCACCCGACTGAGGACCCACATCCACCTGCCATATGCCACCTGTCACATGGCCACTGGTTACTTTTTTGTACACTGGGACGCTGAGTCACCTCTCTGGTTCTAGCGAAAATGCGACCAAAGGCGATCGCAAAGTCGGAAGACACTTTCTACTAACTACTGAAACTTCACACGATCAAGCGACTGAGGTGGGTCCCGCAGACAGATACCCTTTATCTTTATTACTTTGCGACTGAGCGATGAGCAGCTATCTTTTATTAATCGCACAGTCGCGAGCAGACTTTCCTTTGTCTTCATTACTCAGCGAGTACGCGATGAGCCCGCTTCCTGCTCGTCGCACGCTCGTGAGCTGCTTTCTATTTCTCCTTTTCGATCGGCGACCGAGCGACGAGCCACTTTCTTCCTCAGTCGCACACTCGCAACCCCTTTCTCTTTCACTTGATAACTGCAGTGATTGAGCGATGAGCACTACTTTTCATTTGGTCGCGCACTCGCGAGCCATTTCTTCTTTTATTTGATTGCTCGGCGACTGCGCGACTACCCTAATCTTTTATCAATCACTCAGTCGCGAGCAGTCTTTACTTTGTTTTAATTGCGCAGCGACTGCGCGACAATGTCTGCTCCAACTCGTCGCAGACCCGCAGACTATTTTCCCTTTATGCTCATTGCTCGGCGAGTGAGCGACAAGGCCCTGCTTTCTACTCGTCGCGCACTCGCGAGCACCTTCTCTTTGTTCCAAACTGCTCGGCGACTACGCGACACCTTCTTTGTTTTCTTTAGTCACACACTCGCAGGTTGATCTTTGACTTATCTTTATTCCCTGCGACTGAGCGATGGGTCCCGCTCTTACTCATCGCAAGGTCGCGAGCAGCATTCTGTTTGCCTTTATCCATTGATGACTGAGCGATGACTTGTCCTCTTTGCTCATCGCATACTCGCGACTTATATCATCTTCATCTCTTCTACTCAGTGAGTGCGCAACGACATTACCCTTCGGCTTGTCGCACAGTCAGGAACGGATGGGACCTGGGCAAGAATAGATCGCGATTGTGCGATGACTGCGATTGGCAGCTCATCGCGCAGTCGCGCAACTTAATAACTCGAATCAAAATTCACCGCGATCAAGCGACTGAGGGCGGGCCCCAACTGTCATAGGGCTTATGACATTATCTAGCGACCTCGCGACCAAAGAACAAATGCTAAGTCGGGAGACACTGAGGGAATATTCTAACATGTTAAGAGACTACGCGACAAAGCAAAAAGCAAAGTCAGGAGAAAGAAAGGAATATTCCCTGAGGCTGAAGCGATCAAGCGACTGAGAAATAAAACACATGCTCCTAGTAACTTAGAAAAAGTAACTGCAAAATATAAGAGCCATGGCCTAGGGTTTATTACCTCGCTTAAACATGAAGACTTAGGGCTTTTAGGGTTTTAGCAGAGCCAAGACCTGGAAAACAAGACAGAGGAAACCAGACAGGGAAAACCAGACCAAATGCACAGAATAGGAAATTTGGGTAACACTAAGAATGACTTGTTATGAGATTATAGATCATTATCAGCAAATGGTTGACTAATTCTATGATCTAGAACCTCAAAATGGCTTGTTATGAGATTGTAGCTCATTATCAGTGAATAGTTGACTGATTTGGTGATCTAGAATCTCAGAATGACTTGTTATGAGATTATAGCTCATTATCAACAAACAATTGACCCATTCAATAATCTAGAACCTCAGAACATCTTGTTATGAGATTACAACTCATTATCAGCAAATGGTTGACCAATTCAGCAATCTAGAACCTTTGAATGACTTGTTATGAGATTGTAGCTCATTATCAGCAAATAGTTGACCAATTCAGCAATCTAGAAACTCAGAACGACATGTTATGAGATTACAGCTCATTATCAACGAACGGTTAACCGATTCAGTGATCTAGAACCTCAGAATAGCTTGTTATGAGATTACAACTCATTATCAGCGAATGGTTGACTGATTCAGCGATCTAGAACCTCAAAATGACTTGTTATGAGATTACAGCTCATTAGCAGTGAACAGTTGACCAATTTGGCTATCTAGAATCTTAGAATGACTTGTTATAAGATTACAGCTCATTATTAGCAAATAGTTGACCGATTCAGCAATCTAGAACGTTAGAATAGCTTGTTATGAGATTACAGCTCATTATCAGCAAACGATTGACTGATTCAATGATCTAGAACCTCAGAACGGCTTGTTATAAGATTACAACTCCTTATTAGCAAATGGTTGACTGATTCAGTGATCTAGAACCTCAGAATGACTTGTTATGAGATTACAGTTCATTATCAGCGAATGGTTGACCAATTCGGCAATTTATAACCTCAGAATAGCTTGTAATGAGATTATAGCTTATTACCAGCAAATGGTTGACCGATTCAACGATCTAGAATCTCAGAATGACTTGTTATGAGATTGTAGCTCATTATCAGTTAACGGTTGACCGATTCAGAGATCTACAATCTCAGAATGACTTGTTATGAGATTATAGCTCATTATCAGTGAACGGTTGACCGATTCAGTGATCTAGAACCTCAGAATGGCTTGTTATGAGATTATAGCTCATTATTAGCAAATGATTAACTGATTCGGTGATCTAGAACATTAGAATGGCTTGTTATGAGATTACAGCTCATTATCAGCGAATGGTTAACTGATTCGGTGATCTAGAACCTCAGAACAGGTTGTTATGAGATTACAGCTCATTATCAGCAAATGGTTGACCGATTTTACAATCTAAAACCTTAGAATGACTTGTTATGAGATTGTAGCTCATTATCAGTGAACGGTTGACCGATTTAGTGATCTAGAATCTCAGAATGACTTGTTATGAGATTACAGCTCATTATTAGTGAATGATTGACCAATTCGGTGATCTAGAACCTTAGAATGGCTTGTTATGAGATTACAGCTCATTATCAGCAAATAGTTGACCAATTCAGTGATCTAGAACCTCAGAATAGCTTGTTATGAGATTACAGCTTATTATCAGCAAACGGTTGACCGATTTGGCTATCTAGAACCTTAGATGGGCTTGCTATGAGATTACAGCTCATTATCTATGAATGGTTGACCGATTTGATGATCTAGAACCTTAGAATGACTTGTTATGAGATTACAACTCATTATCAGCAAACAGTTGACCGATTCGGCGATCTGGAATCTCAAAATGACTTGTTATGAGATTGTTACTCTTTATCAGTGAATGGTTGACTGATTCAGTGATCTAGAATCTCAGTATGGCTTATTATGAGATTATAGATCATTATCAGCAAATGGTTGACTGATTCGACAATCTAAAACATCAAAATGCCTTGTTATGAGACTGTAGCCCATTATCAGTGAACGGTTGACCGATTCATCGATCTAGAATCTGAGAATGACTTGTTTTGAGATTACAGCTCATTATCAGTGAATGATTGACCGATTTAGTGATCTAGAACCTCAGAATGGGTTGTTATGAGATTACAGCTAATTATCAATGAACGGTTGACTAATTCAATGATCTAGGACCTAAGAATGGCTTGTTATGAGATTACAGCTCATTATCAGCAAACAGTTGATAGATTCGGTGATCTAGAACCTCAGAATGACTTTTTATGAGATTACAACTCATTATCAGTGAATGATTGACCGATTCAGCAATCTAAAACCTCATAATGGCTTGTTATGATGAGATTATAGCTCATTATCAGCAAATAGTTGACCGATTCGGTGATCTAGAACCTCAGAATGACTTGTTATGAGATTGTAGCTCATTATCAGCGAACGGTTGACCCATTCGGTGATCTAGAATCTCATAATGACTTGTTATAAGATTATAGTTCATTATCAGTGAACAGTTGACCGATTCGGTGATCTAGAAACTCAGAATGGCTTGTTATGAGATTACAGCTCATTATGAGCAAATAGTTGATTGATTCGGCGATCTAGAACCTTAAAACGGCTTGTTATGAGATTAAAACTCATTATCAATGAATGGTTGACCGATTCAGTGATCTAGAACCTCAGAATGACTTTTTATGAGATTACAGCTCATTATCAGTGAATGGTTAACCGAGTCGGTGATCTAGAACCTCAGAATGGCTTATTATGAGATTACAGCTCATTATCAGCAAACAGTTGACTGATTCAGTAATCTAGAACCTTAGAATGACTTGTTATGAGATTGTAGCTCATTATCAGCGAATGGTTGATCAATTCAGTGATCTAGAATCTCATAATGACTTGTTATGAGATTACAACTCATTATTAGCAAACAATTGACTGATTCAGCGATCTAGAACCTCAGAATAGCTTGTTATGAGATTAAAGCTTATTATCAGGAAATGGTTGACTGATTCGGTGATCTAGAACCTCAGAATGGCTTGTTATGAGATTACAGCTCATTATCAGTAAATAGTTAACCGATTCAGTGATCTAGAACCTCAGAATGGCTTGTTATGAGATTACAGCTCATTATCAGTAAACAGTTAACCGATTCAGTGATCTAGAACCTCAGAATAGCTTGTTATGAGATTACAACTCATTATCAACAAACGGTTGACTGATTTAGGGATCTAGAACCTCAGAATAGCTTTTTATAAGATTACAGGTCATTATCAGCAAACGATTAACCGATTTGGTGATCTAGAACCTCAAAAGCTTGTTATGAGATTACAACTCATTATCAGCAAACGGTTGATCGATTCGGTGATCTAAAACCTCAAAATGACTTGTTATGAGATTGTTACTCATTATCAGTGAATGGTTGACCGATTTGGTGATCTAGAATCAGAATGGCTTGTTATGAGATTGTAGATGATTATCAACAAATGGTTTACTGATTCAATAATCAAGAACCTCAAAATGGCTTGTTATGAGATTGTAGCTCATTATCAGCGAACGGTTGACTGATTCATCGATCTAGAATCTCAGAATGACTTGTTTTGAGATTACAGCTCATTATCAGCAAATAGTTGACCGATTCAGCAATCTAGAATATCAGAATGGCTTGTTATGAGATTACAGCTCATTATCAGTGAATGGTTGACTTATTCAATGATCTAGAACCTTAGAACAACTTATTATGAGATTATAGCTCATTATCAGTGAACGATTGACCGATTCAGCAATCTAGACTATCAGAATGGCTTGTTATGATATTACAGCTCATTATTACTGAACGGTTGACTTATTCAATGATCTAGAACCTTAGAACAACTTATTATGAGATTATAGCTCATTATCAACAAATGAATGACCGATTCGGTGATCTAGAACCTTAGAATGACTTGTTATGAGATTACAACTCATTATTAGCAAACGGTTGACCAATTTGGCAATCTAGAACCTCAGAATGACTTGTTATGATGACATTATAGCTCATTATCAGCAAATTGTTGACCGATTCAGTGATCTAGAACCTCATAATGACATGTTATAAGATTGTAGCTCATTATCAATGAACAGTTGACCGATTCAGCAATCTAGAATCTCAGAATGACTTGTTATGTGATTATAGCTTATTATCAGTGAATAGTTGACCGATTTGGCGATCTAGAAACTTAGAATGGCTTGTTATGAGATTACAGCTCATTATCAGCAAATAGTTGACTAATTCGGTGATCTAGAACCTCAGAACGGCTTGTTATGAGATTACAACTCATTATTAGTGAATGGTTGACCAATTCGGTGATCTTGAACCTCAGAACAACTTGTTATGAGATTATAGCTCATTATCAGCAAAGGGTTGACCGATTCGGCAATCTAGAACCTCAGAATGACTTATGATGAGATTATAGCTCATTATCAGTGAACGGTTGACCAATTCAATGATCTAGAATCTTATAATAACTTGTTATGAGATTATAGCTTATTATCAGCGAATGGTTGACCGATTCAGTGATCTAGAACCTCAGAATGACTTGTTATCAGCAAATGGTTGACATATTCGGTGATCTAGAACTTTAAAATGACTTGTTATGAGATTGTAACTCATTATCATTAAACGGTTGACCGATTCAGTGATCTAGAATCTCAGAATGGCTTGTTATGAGATTGTAGATCATTATCCACAAATAGTTTACTGATTTGACGATCTAGAACCTTGAAATAGCTTGTTATGATATTGTACCTCATTATCAGTGAATGGTTGACCGATTCAGTGATCTAGAATCTCTGAATGGCTTGTTTTGAGATTACAGCTCATTATCAGTGAACAGTTGACTGATTCAATTATCTAGAACCACAAAATGACTTGTTATGATATTATAGCTCATTATCAGCAAACGATTGACTGATTCGGTGATCTAGAACCTCAGAATGACTTGTTATGAGATTACCGCTTATTATCAATGAACGGTTGACTAATTTGGTAATCTAGAACCTTAGAACGGCTTGTTATGATGAGATTACAGCTCATTATCAGGAAACAACTGATTCAACGATCTAGAACCTCAGAATGGCTTGTTATGAGATTATAGCTCATTATCAGGAAATGGTTGACCGATTCGATGATCTACAACCTCAGAATGGCTTGTTATGAGATTACAGCTCATTATCAGGTAACGGTTGACCGAGTCAGTGATCTAGAACCTTAGAATGGCTTGTTATGAGATTGTAACTCATTATCAACAAATGGTTGACTGATTCAGCAATCTAGAACCTTAGAATGACTTGTTATGAGATTTTAGCACATTATCAGGGAATGGTTGTCTGATTCAGTGATCTAGAATCTTAGAATGACTTGTTATGAGATTACAACTTATTATCAGTGAACAGTTGACCAATTCGGCATTCTAGAACCTCAGAATGGCTTGTTATGACATTGTAGCTCATTATAAGCAAATGGTTGACCGATTTGGCGATCTAGAACCTCAGAATGGCTTGTTATGATATAATAGATCATTATCAGCAAATGGTTGACTGATTCGGTGATCTAGAACCTCAGAACAGCTTGTTATGAGATTACAGCTCATTATCAGCAAACATTTGACCAATTTGGTGATATAGAACCTTAGAATGACTTGTTATGAGATTACAACTCATTATCAGCAAAGGGTTGACCGATTTAGCGATCTAGAACCTCAAAATGACTTGTTATGAGATTTAACTCATTATCAGTGAATGGTTGACCGATTCAGCAATCTAAAATCTTAGAATAGCTTGTTATGAGATTGTAGATCATTATCAGCAAATGCTTGACTGATTCGATGATCTAGAACCTCAAAATGACTTGTTATGAGATTGTAGCTCATTATCAGTGAATAGTTGACCGATTAAGTGATCTAGAATCTTAGAATGACTTGTTATGAGATTATAGCTCATTATTAGTGAACAATTGATCGATTCGGCGATCTAGAACCTCAGAATGA
This sequence comes from Thuja plicata, assembly GCA_018584345.1. Lineage (NCBI taxonomy): Eukaryota > Viridiplantae > Streptophyta > Pinopsida > Cupressales > Cupressaceae > Thuja > Thuja plicata. The sequence continues at coordinate 146,000 of MU225283.1, read as the reverse complement.
CTTGTTATGAGATTACAGCTCATTATCAGCAAATGGTTGACCGATTCGATGATCTAGAATCTCAAAATGACTTGTTATGAGATTATAACTCATTATCAGTGAACGGTTGACTGATTCGATGATCTAGAATCTTAGAATGCCTTATTATGATATTTTAGATTATTATCAGTAAATGGTTGACTGATTCAATGATCTAGAACCTCAAAATAGCTTGTTATGAGATGGTAGCTCATTATCAGCAAACGGTTGATCAATTCGGTGATCTAGAATCTCAGAATGACTTTTTATGAGATTACACCTCATTATCAGCAAACAATTGACCAATTCAGTGATCTAGAACCTCTAAACAGCTTGTTATGAGATTACTGCTCATTATCAGTGAACTGTTTACTGATTCAACAATCTAGAACCTCAGAATAGCTTGTTATGAGATTACAGGTCATTATCAATAAACGGTTGACCGATTTGGTGATCTAGAACCTCAGAATGACTTGTTATGAGATTGTAGCTCATTATCAGTGAACGGTTGACTGATTCCGTGATCTAGAATCTCAGAATGACTTGTTATGAGATTACAGCTCATTATCAGTTAAGGGTTGATCGATTCAGTGATCTAGAACCTCAAAATGGCTTGTTATGAGATTATTTCTCATGATCAGCAAATGATTAACCGATTCGGTGATCTAGAACCTCAAAATGGCTTGTTATGAGATTACAGCTCATTATCAGTGAATGGTTGACCGATTCAGTGATTGAGAACCTCAGAATGGCTTGTTATGAGATTAGAGCTTATTATCGGCAAACGGTTGACCGATTCGGCAATCTAGAACCTCAGAATGACTTGTTATGAGATTGTAGCTCATTATCAGGGAACGGTTGACTGATTCAGTGATTTAGAAACATAGAATGACTTGTTATGAGATTAAAGAAAATGGTTGACTGATTCGGCGATCTAGAACCTCAAAATAGCTTGTTATGAGATTACAGCTCATTATCAGCAAATGGTTGACCCATTTGGCAATCTAGAACCTCAAAATGGCTTATTATGAGATTGCAACTCATTATCAGTGAACGGTTGACCGATTCAGTGATCTAGAATCTCAGAATGACTTGTTATGAGATTACAGCTCATTATCAGCAAACTGTTGACCGATTCAGCGATCTAGAACCTTAGAATGGCTTGTTATGAGATTACAGCTCATTATCAGTGAATGGTTGACTGATTCAATGGTCTAGAACCTTAGAATAGCTTCGTATGTGATTACAGATCATTATCAGCAAATGGTTGACTAATTCGGCAATCTAGAACCTCAGAATGACTTGTTATGAGATTATAGCTCATTATCAGCAAACAATTGACCAATTCGATAATCTAGAACCTCAAAACATCTTGTTATGAGATTATAATTTATTATCAGCAAATGATTGACCGATTTGGCAATCTAGAACCTTAGAATGACTTGTTATGAGATTGTAGCTCATTATTAGTGAATGCTTGACCGATTCAGTGATCTAGAATCTCAGAATGACTTGTTATGAGATTATAACTCATTATCAACAAATGGTTGACTGATTCAATGATCTAGAACTTTAGAATAGCTTGTTATGAGATTACAGCTCATTATCAGTGAACAGTTGACCGATTCAGCGATCTAGAACCTCAAGATGGCTTGTTATGAGATTACAACTTATTATCAACGAATGGTAGACCGATTTGGCGAGCTAGAACCTCAGAATGACTCGTTATGAGATTAATTCAATGATCTAGAACCTCAAAATAACTTGTTATGAGATTAAAGCTCATTATCAGCAAATAGTTGACCGATTTAGCGATCTAGAATCTCAGAATGGCTTGTTATGAGATTATAGCTCATTATCAGTGAATGGTTGACTGATTCAATGATCTAGAACCTTAGAACGACATGTTATGTGATTACAGCTAATTATCAACAAATGGTTGATCGATTCAGCAATCTAAAACCTCAGAATGACTTGTTATGAGATTACAGCTCATTATCAGCAAACAATTGACTAATTCGGCAATTTAGAACCTCAAAACATCTTGTTATGAGATTACAACTGATTATCAACAAATGGTTGACCGATTCAGCAATCAAGAACCTTAGAATGACTTGTTATGAGATTGTAGCTCATTATCAGTGAATGGTTGACCGATTCGGCAATCTAGAATCTCAGAATGACTTATTATGAGATTACAACTCATTATCAGCAAATGGTTGATCGATTCAACGATCTAGAACCTCATAATAGATTGTTATGAGATTACAACTCATTATCAGTGAATGGTTGACCGATTCGGCAATCTAGAACCTCAAAATGGCTTGTTATGAGATTATAGCTCATTATCAACAAAGGGTTGACCGATTCGGCAATCTAGAACCTCAGAATGACTTGTTATGAGATTGTAGCTCATTATCAGTTAATGGTTGAGCGATTCGGTGATCTAGAATCTTAGAATGACTTATTATGAGATTATACCTCATTATCAGTGAACGGTTGACCGATTTGGTGATCTAGAATCTCAGAATGACTTGTTATGAGATTACAACTCATTATTAGTGAATGATTGACTGATTCAGTGATCTAGAACCTCAGAATGGCTTGTTATGAGATTACAGCTCATTATCAGCAAATGGTTGACTAATTCAACAATCTAGAACCTCAAAATGGCTTGTTATGAGATTACAGCTCATTATCAAAAAATGGTTGACTGATTCAGTGATCTAGAACTTTAGAATGACTTGTTATGAGATTACAGCTTATTATTAGTGAATGGTTGACCAATTCAGCAATCTAGAACCTTAGAATGGCTTGTTATGAGATTACAACTCTTTATTAGCAAACGGTTGACCGATTCGGTGATCTAGAACATCAGAACAGCTAGTTATGAGATTGTAGCTTGTTAACAGTGAATGATTGACTGATTCGGCAATCTAGAATCTCAGAATGACTTTTTATGAGATTACAGCTCATTATCACTGAACGGTTGACCGATTCGGCGATCTAGAACCTCAAAATGGCTTGTTATGAGATTACAGCTCATTATCAGCAAATGGTTGACCGATTCAGTGATCCAGAACCTTAGAACGGCTTGTTATGAGATTATAGCTCATTATCAGTGAACGGTTAACTGATTCGGTGATCTAGAATCTCAGAATGACTTGTTATGAGATTATAGCTCATTATCAGTGAATGGTTGACTGATTCGGTGATCTAGAACCTTAGAATGGCCTTTTATGATATTACAGCTCATTATCAACAAACGGTTGATCGAGTCGGTGATCTAGAAACTTAGAATGGCTTTTTATGAGATTATAGCTCATTATCAGTGAATAGTTGACCAATTTGGTGATCTAGAACCTTAGAACAGCTTGTTATGATATTACAGCTCATTATCAGCAAATAGTTGACTGATTTAGCGATCTAGAACCTCAGAATGACTTGTTATGAGATTACAGCTCATTATCAGCAAACGGTTGACCAATTCCGTGATCTAGAACCTCAAAACAACTTCTTATGAAATTGTAACTCATTATCAATGAATGGTTGACCGATTCGGTGATCTAGAATCTCATAATGGCTTATTATGAGATTGTAGATCATTATCAGCAAATGGTTGACTGATTTGATGATCTAGAACCTCAAAACAACTTGTTATGAGATTATACCTCATTATCAGCAAATGGTTGACCGATTTAGGAATCTAGAATCTCAGAATGACTTTTTATGAGATTACAGCTCATTATCAACAAACAGTTGACTGATTCAATGATCTTAAACCTCATTATGACTTATTATGAGATTACAGCTCATTATCAGCAAACGGTTGACCGATTCAATGATCTAGAATCTTAGAATGGCTTGTTATGAGATTACAGCTCATTATCAGCGAATGATTGACTGATTTGGTGATCTAGAACCTCAAAATGGCTTGTTATGTGATTAAAGCTCATTATCAGTGAATGGTTGACCGATTCACTGATTCGATGATCTAGAACCTTAGAACGGCTTGTTATGAGATTATAGATCATTATCAACGAACAGTTGACCCATTCAGTGATCTAGAACCTCAAAATGGCTTGTTATAAGATTACAGCTCATTATAAACAAATGGTTGACTGATTTGGCAATCTAGAACCTCTGAATGACTTGTTATGAGATTGTAGCTCATTATCAGTGAATGGTTGACCGATTTGGCAATCTAGAATCTTAGAATGACTTGTTATGAGATGACAGCTCATTATCAGTGAACGGTTGACCCATTCAATGATCTAGAACCTCAAAATTTTTTGTTATGAGATTACAGCTCATTATGAGCAAACTGTTAATCGATTCGATGATCTAGAACCTCAGAATAGTTTATTATGAGATTACAGCTCATTATCAGTGAATGATTGATTGATTCAGCAATCTAGAACCTCAAAAAGGCTTGTTATGAGATTACATCTCATTATTAGCAAATGGTTTACTGATTCAGTGATCTAGAACCTCAAAATGACTTGTTTTGAGATTATAGCTTATTATCAGCAAATGGTTGACCGATTTGGTGATCTAGAACCTCAAAATGACTTGTTATGAGATTTTAACTCATTATCAGCAAATGGTTGACCGATTCAATGATCTAAAATCTTAGAACGGCTTGTTATGAGATTGTAGATCATTATCAGCAAATGGTTGACTGATTCGACAATCTAGAACCTCAAAATAGCTTGTTATGAGATTGTAGCTCATTATCAGTGAACGATTGACTGAGTTGGTGATCTAGAATCTCAGAATGACTTGTTATGAGATTACTACTCATTATCAACAAATGTTGACTGATTCAGCGATCTAGAACCTTAGAATGGCTTATTATGAGCTTACAACTCATTATCAACAAACAGTTGACCAATTTGGCAATTTAGAACCTCAGAATGACTTGTTATGAGATTGTAGCTCATTATCAATGAACGGTTGACTGATTTGGTGATCTAGGATCTCATAATGACTTGTTATGAGATTAAAGCTCATTATCAATGAACGGTTGACTGATTCAGCGATCTAGAACCTCGAAATGGCTTGTTATGAGATTAGAGCTCATTATCAGTGAATAGTTGACCGATTCGGCGATCTAGAACCTCAGAATTACTTGTTATGAGATTACAGCTCATTATTAGCAAATGGTTGACTGATTCAGTGATTTAGAACCTTAGAATGGCTTGTTATGAGATTATAGCTCATTATCACTGAACGGTTGACCGATTCGGCGATCTAGAACCTCAGAATAACTTGTTATGAGATTACAGCTCATTATCAACAAACGATTGACTAATTTTGTGATCTAGAACCTCAAAATGACTTGTTATGAGATTGTAACTCATTATCAGTGAATGGTTGACTGATTCGGTGATCTAGAATCTCAGAATGGCTTGGTATGAAATTGTAGATCATTATCAGCAAATGGTTGACTGATTCGATGATCGAGAACCTCAAAACAGATTTTTTTAGATTGTAGCTCATTATCAGTGAACGGTTGACTGATTCAGTGATCTAGAACCTCAAAATAGGTTGTTATGAGATTACAACTTATTATCAGCAAACGGTTGACTGATTCAATGATCTAGAACCTCAGAATGGCTTGTTATGAGATTACAGCTCATTATCAACAAACGATTGACCGATTCAGTGATCTAGAACCTTAGAATAACTTGTTATGAGATTATAGCTTATTATCAATGAACGGTTGACCAATTTGGTAATGTAGAAATTTAGAATGACTTGTTATGTGATTACAACTCATTATCAGCAAACAGTTGATCGATTCAGTGATCTAGAACCTCAAAATGACTTGTTATGACATTGTAGCTCATTATCAGCAAACGATTGACTGATTTGGTGATCTAAAATTTTAGAATGACTTGTTATGAGATTACAGCTCATTATTAGTGAACGGTTCACCGATTTGGTGATCGAGAACCTTAGAACAGCTTGTTATGAGATTATAGCTCATTATCAGCAAATGGTTGACCAATTTGGCGATCTAGAACCTTAGAATAGCTTTTTATGAGATTACAGCTCATTATCAGTGAACGGTTGACCGATTCGGTGATCTAGAACCTCAGAATGACTTGTTATGAGATTACAGCTCATTATCAGCAAATGGTTGATCGATTCGGCAATCTAGAACCTCAGAATGAATTGTTATGAGATTATAGCTTATTATCAGTGAACGGTTGACCAATTTGGCAATCTAGAATCTCAGAATAACTTGTTATGAGATTACAGCTCATTATCAGTGAACGATTGACCGATTCAACAATCTAGAACCTCATAATGACTTGTTATGAGATTAGAGTTTATTATCAGCAAATAGTTAACCGATTGGGTGATCTAGAACCTTAGAATAGCTTATTATGAGATTATAGCTCATTATCAGTGAACGGTTGACCGATTTGGCAATCTAGAACCTTAGAATAGCTTGTTATGAGATTATAGCTCATTATCAGTGAACGGTTGACCAATTTGGTTTCTAAAATCTCAAAATGAATTGTTATGAGATTACAGCTCATTATCAGGGAACAATTGACTGATTTAATGATCTAGAACCTCAGAATGGCTTATTATGAGATTATAACTCATTATCAGCGAATGATTGACCGATTCGGTGATCTAGAACCTTAGAATGGCTTGTTATGAGATTATAGATCATTATCAGCAAATGGTTGACTGATTCAATGATTTAGAATCTCAAAATGGCTTGTTATGAGATCGTAGCTCAATATCAATGAATGGTTGACTGATTCAGTGATCTAGATTCTCATAATAACTTGTTATGAGATTATATCTCATTATTAGCAAACGGTTGACTGATTCGGTGATCTAGAATCTCAGAATGACTTGTTATGAGATTAAAGCTCATTATTAGTGAATGGTTGACCGATTCGGTGATCTAGAACCTTAGAATGGCTTGTTATGAGATTATAGCTCATTATCAGCAAATGGTTAACTGATTCAGCAATCTAGAACCTTAGAATTGTTGGAGATTTGATTCTGAATAGTTGATTGATTATATGTTTGTCATTGATGACAACATATAATACATAGTAGTACTTCTGTATGTACTTATCAATATGATGACATGAAGACTAACGTGGATAGATACATGTTGTTGACATGTTTACTATGCTATGTTCATACACACAGACCTAGATATGAAGTTCCAGTAAAGATATGTAATTCTATTATTGACGGTTACAGTTCTTGAGGAATAACAGTTTAAGGCCGACGTACGTAACATGTTGATCGAGTTGCGCCTATCTTCAGGATATGCGTGTGTATATTCATGATTAGTTATGTGTTGTTGATATTTTTCTAGAGGCACAAGACATGTTTCAAGAAGATTACAAAGTTATGATTAGCTTGGTGAAGCTGACTTGTGAAGCGACACATCTGCTCAGCATTGACTTGCGCGATTGTAATTATGCTTGCATGCTTAGTAGAGCCGACAAGGATGTTAAGAAGAGTTTTCCTACAGGTCCCATGATCTCATACTTGGTGTATGTACTTATAGAATATAGATATTGAATTTGAAGGTTTTAGAATACAGATAAGATTGTTATAGTGCTTTACAAGAGGCTAAAGCATCAGCACATAAAAGGAATTGATCAAACAAGAAGTGTCACAAATAGAAGTTCATCCTATTGATACAGTGTGTATCAAATAACCAGAAGGTTGTAGCCTTCACCATTTGGACAGTGAGTCCTCCACCCCTAACAGGGTTATTTTAAAAGACTCCTAACAGGTTCTGACCCTTAACCAGGTCACTATACTACTGCATTGTAATGTACAACTCCTAACAGGGTTGGAAGATCTTTTAATAGAGATCACTATAAATAGTATAGTTCTTTGTGGGTACTAATTCCCACCGAGGTTTTTACCATTTGGTTTCCCCGTAACCAAATTGATGTGTTGTGTAAAGTGTTATCTGTATGTGCAATATTTACTTTGTATCAATCTGGATTAATAAGTATAAGATAAAGATTTAAAGTTGCAGATAACTGATTCACCCCCCCTCTCAGTTATCTCAAAAGTATTCTAACAATTGGTATCAGAGCCAAGTTCCTTGGAGAGAAATCCTAATAGCTTAAGGTAGATCAGATGGCATACTTCAGAAAAGAAAGCCCTAAGTTTGATGGAGAGAACTATCTGGATTGGAAGAACAAAATGACAACACATCTACAGTGCATTGGATTTGAGATCTTTGAAATTACTACACAAGAATTTGTAATTCCATCTCTGAAAGACCTTGCAAAGGATGATGCTACTAGAAGATAGAAAGAAACATTTACCATTAATGCAATTTCCAAAGAAGCCCTAATCAGCGCCTTATCTGACAGTGAATTCTCTGAAATCAAGAAAATTGACAAAGCTTATAACATATGGAAGTATTTAGAAGACATGTTTGAAGGAGATGTTCAAGCAAAGAATGC
>MU225283.1:112217-122993 GCA_018584345.1 Thuja plicata | reverse complement strand
GATGAGTATAAGAAGGAAAGATTGAATGAAGTGGTGAAGAAATTTACCTTGGATCTGAACTCTCTGAAGATTGGACAGTCTATACTGAAAGAGTTGGCAGAAAAAGGGAAGAAAGTTATAGCAAACTACATGGATAGAGTGAATCTCACCTCTGAGCGCACTAAAAAGATAAAAGAAGCTGAAGAAATGGTGGAAAACATAAGAAAATATGTTGAGAATTCCACGTAGGAAATGAACATATGCAATAACATCTACCATGGAAAACTAGACAAAATTGAGAAGGCAAAGATTGAAATAAGCAAGATAAGAGTTAGATAGACTCAGTTGAGAAATGCACTTGCACCTTCATTAGCAGTTCTTATTGAGAACATCAAACAAATAGATGACACAATGTAGACTTATGATCAAGGTCCTTGCTTGGATCTAGTGAAAATGGAGAAGTTAACATATGCTTTATGTGTGCACCTCCAAACAATTGATGCAATGAAAGCATTCTGGCAGAAAAAGATTCAGTCTCTTCAAGTTGTATACCCGAATGTATATATGGAGTAAGTACGAAGACTTACAGTTTTTTGCACACCTTTTTCATTCATGTCAAAGGGGGAGTAGTATAGAATGTGTTTATATGGAAAAGTATTTATGTATATATCATTAAGTATATGTATATATAGTCATTTTTGAATGAAGTCATTTTGTGTAACTTAGGCACATTCCTTTGTTGTCATAAATGACAAAGGGGGAGATTGTTGGCAAGTTGACTTCCTGAGGAAGCATGGGTTATTTTGTGTTGTCAATCATGGCAACAAAGTCATACTAAGTTTTTGTCAAAGATAACTTAGAAGATAAAATGACTAAATATAGAATACAGAGCAGACAGACATATATAGATATCAACACATCAACACACATGTTAGAGACCACACCAGATTAGGCATGCTTAGGTATATACTCTATGGTGTATATACATTCTATATCGAAATGTGCAAGGTCCAAAACTTTAGTACAGAAAAGATATAGATAGATTAGTACACTACAGCCCAGGAAACAGTCTAGAATATAGAACATAGAAGCTGACTACTATTTTGGTCAATGTGTATTATTTTGTGATGCTAAGGCTAAGAACCTTTAGCTATAAGTTTGTAATGATGTAATTAATGTTTTTGTAAACACGCTTGAGCTGACTTTTTCGAAAGTGTTGTATATTTTGTTAAAGAGGCTGACTAAGTGTTATGTTTTGGGTCGCGCCTATTCGTTTGTAAAGATATAAGTATGTAATGTATTGTTATGTTAAAGCGTGCAAGAGAAGTCGATTATTGTTCAAGAAGAAGTTACAGAGGGACTATATAATGAAGTCAGAAGATGATACAGCTCTTTAAGAAGTAAGAGCATCCATGCATACACGGAACTGATCAGACAACAGTGTCACTACAACAGTTCATTTTTGATATAGTGCATATCAACATTTAGAGGGTTGTAGCCTTCATATTACTGGGTAGTGAGCCTAGGCAGTGATCCATCCACCCCTAACAGGGTTATTGTAAAAGACTCCTAACAGAGTCAGACCCTTAACTATGTCATTGTACTCAATTTGTAAAGACTGCTTCTAACAGGGCAAAGGAACATTAACAGGTTCATTATACCTAGTACAATATTTTGTGGGTACTAATCCCCACCAGAGTTTTCCTCTGATCAAGGTTCTTCGTAATCATATCTTGTGTTATGTGTTCTAGTATTATGATTCTTTAAATGCACATTTGATATATGTTTAATTGGCTGAAATATAATTAACTGATAAACACTGATTCACCCCCCCCTCTTAGTGTTTCTAACAAGAATGACTTGTTATGAGATTATAGCTCATTATCAGTGAACGGTTGACCAATTCAGCAATCTAGAACCTGAGAGTGGCTTGTTATGAGATTATAGCTCATTATCAGCAAAAGGTTGACCGATTCGGCGATCTAGAACCTTAGAATGACTTGTTATGAGATTGTAGCTAATTATCAGGAAATGGTTGACCAATTCAGAGATCTAGAATCTCAGAATGACTTGTTATGAGATTACAACTCATTATCAGTGAACGGTTGACCGATTCGGTGATTTAGAACCTCAGAATGGCTTGTTATGAGATTACAGCTCATTATCACCAAACGGTTGACCGATTCGGTGATCTAGAACCTCATAACGGCTTGTTATGAGATTACAGCTCATTATCAGTGAATGGTTGACCAATTCAATGATCTAGAACCTCAAAATGGCTTGTTATGAGATTACAGCTCATTATCAGCAAATGGTTGACCGATTTGGCAATCTAGAACCTCAGATGACTTGTTATGAGATTGTAGCTCATTATTAGTGAACGGTTGACCAATTCAGTGATCTAGAATCTCAGAATGATTTGTTGTGAGATTACAACTCATTATCAGTGAACGGTTGACCGATTCGGCGATCTAGAACCTCAGAATTGCTTGTTATGAGATTACAGCTCATTATCAGCAAACGGTTGACTGAGTCAGAGATCTAGAACCTTAGAATGGCTTATTATGAGATTATAGCTCATTATCAGTGAATGGTTGACCGATTCGGTGATCTAGAACCTAAGAACGGCTTGTTATGAGATTACAACTCATTATCAGCGAACGGTTGACCGATTCAGCGATCTAGAACCTCAGAATGACTTCTTATGAGATTACAGCTCATTATCATCAAATAGTTGACCAATTCGGTGATCTAGAACCTGAAAATGACTTGTTATGAGATTATAACTCATTATTAGTGAACGGTTGACTGATTCAGCAATCTAGAATCTTAGAATGGCTTGTTATGAGATTGTAGATCATAATCAGCAAATGGTTGACTGATTCGACAATCTAGAACCTCAAAATGACTTGTTATGAGATTGTAGCTCATAATCAGTGAATGGTTCACCGATTCGATGATCTAGAATCTCAGAATGACTTTTTATGAGATTACATCTTATTATCAGTGAACGGTTGACCGATTCAGTGATCTAGAACCTCTGAATGGCTTGTTATGAGATTACATCTCATTATCAATGAATGGTTGATTGATTCAATGATCTAGAACCTTAGAACGGCTTGTTATGAGATTACAGTTTATTATCAGCAAATGGTTGACTAATTCAGTGATCTAGAACCTTAGAATGACTTGTTATGAGATTACAACTCATTATTAGTGAATGATTGACCAATTCAGCAATCTAGAACCTCAGAACAACTTGTTATGAGATTATAGCTCATTATTAGCAAACGATTGACATATTCGCTAATCTAGAACATCATAATGACTTGTTATGAGATTGTAACTTAGTATCAATGAACCGTTCACCGATTTGGCAATCTAGAATCTTGGAATGACTTGTTATGAGATAACATCTCATTATAAGCAAACGGTTGACCGATTCGGTGATCTAGAACCTTAGAATGGATTGTTATGAGATTATAGCTCATTATCAGCGAACGGTTGACCGATTCAATGATCTAGAACCTTAGAACGGCTTGTTATGAGATTATAACTCATTATCAGTGAATGGTTGACCGATTCAGTGATCTAGAACCTTAGAATGGCTTCTTATGAGATTACAGCTCATTATCAGCAAATTGTTGACCGATTCGGCAATCTAGAACCTTAGAATGACTTATTTTGAGATTGTAGCTCATTATCAGTGAACGATTGACTGATTCAGCAATCTAAAATCTCAGAATGACTTGTTATGAGATTACAGCTCATTATCAGCAAATGGTTGACCGATTCGGCGATCTAGAACCTTAGAACGGCTTGTTATGAGATTAAAGCTCATTATCAGTGAATGGTTGACCAATTTGATGATCTAGAACCTCTAAACAGCTTGTTATGAGATTACAACTCATTATCAGTGAATGGTTGACTGATTCGGTGATCTAGAGCCTCAAAATGACTTGTTATGATATTAGAGCTCATTATCAGCAAATGGTTGATCGATTCAGTGATCTAGAACCTCAAAATGACTTGTTATGAGATTGTAACTCATTATCAGCAAATGGTTGACTGATTTAGTGATCTAGAACCTCAGAACAGCTTGTTATGAGATTACAGCTCATTATCAGCAAATGGTTCACCAAATTGGCGATCTAGAACCTCACAATGGCTTGTTATGAGATTACAGCTTATTATCAGTGAACGGTTGATCGATTCATTGATGTAGAACCTCAGAATGGCTTGTTATGAGATTATAGCTCATTATCAGCAAATGGTTGACCGATTTGGCAATCTAGAACCTCAGAATAACTTGTTATGAGATTGTAACTCATTATCAGTGAACGGTTGACCGATTCGGCAATCTAGAATCTCAGAATGATTTGTTATGAGGTTACAGCTCATTATTAGTGAACGGTTGACCGATTTGGTGATCTAGAACCTTAGAATGGCTTATTATGAGATTACAGCTCATTATCAGTGAATGGTCGATAGATTTGGTGATCTAGAACCTTAGAACAACTTGTTATGAGATTATAGCTCATTATTAGTGAACGGTTGACCAATTCAGTGATCTAGAACCTTAGAATGACTTGTTATGAGATTACAGCTCATTATCAACAAATGGTTAACCGATTCGATGATCTAGAACCTCAAAATGACTTGTTATGAGATTATAACTCATCATCAGTAAACGGTTGACCGATTCGGCGATCTAAAATCTTAGAACAGCTTGTTATGAGATTGTAGATCATTATCCGTAAATGGTTGACTGATTCGATGATCTAGAACCTTAAAATGGCTTTTTATGAGATTGTAGCTCATTATCAGTGAATGGTTGACCGATTCGGCGATCTAGAATCTCAGAATGACTTATTATGAGATTATAGCTCATTATCAGCAAACGGTTGACCGATTCAGAGATCTAGAACCTCAGAATGGATTGTTATGAGATTACAACTTATTATCAATGAATGATTGACTGATTCAATGATCTAGAACCTTAGAATGTCTTGTTATGAGATTATAGCTCATTATTGCAAATGGTTGACCGATTCGGCGATCTAGAACCTCAAAATGACTTGTTATGAGATTACAACTCATTATTAGTGAATGGTTGACCAATTTGATAATCTAGAACCTCAGAATGACTTGTTATGAGATTACAACTCATTATCAGCAAACGGTTGATCGATTCAGTGATCTAGAACCTTAGAATGACTTGTTATGAGATTGTAGCTCATTATTAGCAAATGGTTGACCGATTTGGTGATCTAGAATCTTAGAATGACTTGTTATGAGATTACAACTCATTATTAGCAAATGGTTGACTAATTTTGTGATCTAGAACCTCAGAATAGCTTGTTATGAGATTACAACTCATTATCAGTAAACGGTTGACTGATTCAGCGATCTAGAACCTCAGAACGGCTTGTTATGAGATTATAGCTCATTATCAGTGAAGGGTTGACCGATTCAGCGATCTAGAACCTCAGAACAGCTTGTTATGAGATTACTTCTCATTATCATCAAATAGTTGATCGTTTTGGCAATCTAGAACCTCATAATGACTTGTTATGAGATTACAGCTCATTATCAGCGAACGGTTGATCGATTCAGTGATCTAGAGTCTTAGAATGACATGTTATGAGATTACAGCTCATTATCAGTGAATGGTTGACTGATTCAATGATCTAGAACCTCAAAATGGCTTGTGTATCATCTTAAAATGGAAGCACTTCCATTTTGATAGGCTTAGCACCCTCATTTAGTATGGTTGGCATATTAGATTTGCATATGTGCTTGATTATACATGTGTAGATGAAATTAGGGTTAGGATCTTGTGGATTCTCCCAGATTTCTCTCTCCATGGCTCTTCTCTCTAGGTAGGATCTATGTATTGGTCCTCTTGGGCCTCATCCTACTCTCTCTTTAGGCCTCTAGGCCTTCTTAAACACTCTGGCACATTCCCCTACCTTTCTAGGGCCCCGGCTGATCTAGAAAACTTTCTACAACTTTCTGGTGACCTACCTGAAACCTCAGGTCAGGGTCGAGGTCGACCCTAATCTAGGTCAGGGTCAAGGTCGACATAGACCTTTGCTAGTATTGGTCCCCACTTTCAAATCTGAAGCTTATCAGGGCCCAGAACTTAAATTAGGTCCCCGGGTTCAGATGCGGAAGTGTTTTCTCCGATATTTGAATTAATATGTTTTCTCCTTAGTTGGCAAATGTGATTGGACCATGATTTGAGGTGAAATCTGAATTTGGATCCCTTGCATTTCCCTAGGAGGCCTATGTTGAGATCTCTATATAAACACTCTCTTTTGCCTTCATTTGATCATGAAAGGAAATTGAGAGATTACATGATGGAATGATGAGGCAAGAAAGCAAGAGGATGATATAGAGGAACATGCTAGGAGGACATATATCATCATCTTTAATCAAGCACTTTGAGGACAAAACTATGGTGGATTTTCATTGAAGCAAGAAGGCTCTCTCTTTAGATCTACTAATTCAAGCATTCAAAGGACATTACCATGGGATAGCAATTATGGATTGTGAGTTGATAGGAATACTTTAGCCTAGGGGGCTTCGTATGCTTTCTTTGTCATATTCAAATCTATGCATTGCTTTCTCATTTCTATGTTATGTTAGGATTGTTAATCTAGAAGATTAGATCTTGATATTGCATGTTTAAAAGCTCTTTTCAAAAGATCGATACACACACACACACTACATTCTATATTCGGCTATTCGTGGAGGTGGAGATCACCAAAATAGGGGTTTGACTATGGAAAAACCCTATATAGCCACCCTAAAATCTCTCTTTTCAGATATTTGTAGGTGCTATTTTTGAGAGTTATAGGTGCAGGACAATAGATTTGAGACCAAATTTAGATACCCTTTTCAGCAAACTTCTGAGATCCGTAAATAGATTTTTTGTTGACACTACACAGGTCAAGGTCAACATTATTGGGTAAGGGGTGATATTTGTGGGTCAAGGTTGACCTTTTTCATAAGATGACATCGAAACAGAAAAATATTTCTGGGTTTTGTTCATCTCGGTGTTCTGGTTTGGGATCAACTATCAGATTTTCCTGAAACTCAATACAGACCTCAGAAAATAAGTGTTACTACATCTACTATGTTATGAGAAAGGTATCTTGTCCATTTATTTCTTACATGCTCCTCAAGCTATTTTATCATAATAATTAAGTGTAAGCGAACATAAATTTGGCCTTAGGATCTCGCTTTACCACATTAAACAAATATTATTTAGGAAATCCTTCTTGTGCCAAATTTTATACCTTACAAATTGTTATGAGATTACAGCTCAGTATCAACAAACAGTTGACCAATTCGGTGATCTAGAACCTCAGAACGGCTTGTTATGAGATTACAATTCATTATCAGCGAATGGTTGACCGATTCAGTGATCTAGAACCTCAAAATGGCTTGTTATGAGACTATAACTCATTATCAATAAACGGTTGACCGATTCGGTGATCTAGAACCTCAGAATGACTTGTTATGAGATTATAGCTCATTATTAGCAAATGGTTGACCGATTTGGTGATCTAAAACCTCAAAATGACTTGTTATGAGATTGTAACTCATTATCAGCAAACGGTTGACTGATTTGGCAATCTAGAATCTCAGAATGGCTTGTTATGAGATTGTAGATCATTATCAGCAAACTGTTGATTGATTCGATGATCTAAAACCTCAAAATGGCTTGTTATGAGATTGTAGCTCATTATTAGCAAACGGTTGACCGATTCGGCAATCTAGAATCTCAGAATGACTTGTTATGAGATTACAGCTCATTATCAACAAATGGTTGATCAACTCAGTGATCTAGAACCTTAGAATGGCTTTTTCTAAGATTATAGCTCATTATCAATGAATGATTGACTGATTCAATGATCCAAAACCTCAAAATAGCTTGTTATGAGATTACAGCCCATTATCAGCAAAAGATTGACCGATTTGGCAATCTAGAACCTCAGAACAACTTGTTATAAGATTGTAGCTCATTATCAGCGAATGGTTGACCGATTTGGTGATCTAGAATCTTAGAATGACTTGTTATGAGATTACAGCTCATTATCAGTGAACGGTTGACTGATTCGGTGATCTAGAACCTTAGAACGGCTTGTTATGAGATTACAGCTCATTATCAATAAATAGTTGACTGATTCGGCAATCTAGAACCTTAGAATGACTTGTTATGAGATTATAGCTCATTATCAGTGAACGGTTGACCGATTCGGTGATCTAGAACCTTAGAATGGCTTGTTATGAGATTATAGCTCATTATCAGCAAATGGTTGACCGATTCGGCAATCTAGAACCTCAGAATGACTTGTTATGAGATTGTAGCTCATTATCAGCAAACGGTTGACTGATTCATCGATCTAGAATCTCAGAATGACTTGTTATGAGATTACAGCTCATTATCAGCAAACGGTTGACCGATTCAGTGATCTAGAACCTCAAAATGGCTTTATATGAGATTACAACTCATTATCAGCAAACAGTTGACCAATTCAGTGATCTAGAACCTTAGAATGGCTTGTTATGAGATTATAGCTCATTATTAGCAAACAGTTGACCGATTCGACAATCTAGAATCTTAGAATGGCTTGTTATGAGATTGTAGATCATTATCAGCAAACGGTTGACTGATTCAATGATCTAGAACCTCAAAACAACTTGTTATGAGATTGTATCTCATTATCAGTGAAAGATTGACCGATTCAGCAATCTAGAATCTTAGAATGACATGCTATGAGATTACAGCTTATTATTAGTGAACGGTTGACCGATTCAGCGATCTAGAACCTCAGAATGACTTGTTATGAGATTACAGCTCATTATCAGCAAATGGTTGACTAATTCAATGATCTAGAACCTCAGAATGGTTTGTTATGAGATTACAGCTCATTATCAACAAACAGTTGACTGATTCGGCAATCTAGAACCTCAAAATGACTTGTTATGAGATTACATCTCATTTTTAGTGAACAGTTGACCAACTCGGTAATCTAGAACCTCAGAATAGCTTGTTATGAGATTATAGTTGATTATCAGCAAATGGTTGACTGATTCTTTCATCTAGAACCTCAGAATGAATTGCTATGAGATTATAGCTCATTATCAGTGAACGGTTGACTAATTCAGCAATCTAGAATCTTAGAATGACTTGTTATGAGATTACAGCTCATTATCAGTGAACGGTTGACCGATTCGGTGATCTAGAACCTCAAAATGGCTTGTTATGAGACTACAGCTCATTATCAGTAAATGGTTGACCGATTTGGCAATCTAGAACCTTAGAATGGCTTGTTATCAGATTACAGCTCATTATCAATGAACGATTGACCGATTCAGCGATGTAGAACCTTAGAATAGCTTGTTATGAGATTACAGCTCATTATCAGCAAACAGTTGACCGATTCGGCAATCTAGAACCTTAGAACGACATGTTATGAGATTGTAGCTCATTATCAATGAACGGTTGACTGATTTGGCAATCTAGAATCTTAGAATGACTTGTTATGAGATTACATCTCATTATCAGTGAACGGTTGACCGATTCGGCGATCTAGAACCTCAGAATGGATTGTTATGAGATTACAACTCATTATCAATTGTAAAGGAGAAAATATGAAGGATATGTAGAATAAGAGTGTTTTGATACTCAAACCACTTATCACCTTTACATTTAATTTTTAGAGTGGAGGGATAAATATGTTATTCCCTTTTATTCTCATATGCACAAAGGAAGGATCCAAATTGATCAACCCAAAAATGATCAATGCATAAGTCAATCAATCTATTAGAAACAAGAATAAAGAAGGAGATCCTAGGTTTCCCTCTTAAAATGTGGTGTGTGTGAATGTAAATGTGTGATATATTTAGAATGATTAAGGATTGGAATTGAAATGAATGATAGAAAATTACTAACCTTGAAATATTACAGATCAAAGAATGCTATTTTCTGAGGTCTGTAGACTGTTTCTGGAAAAACTGACGGTTGATTCATGTATCATCTTAAAATGGAAGAACTTCCATATTAAGAGAGTTTAGACCTCCTTAGGGGATGTATTTGATCTCCATTACATCATCCCCCCATTTCTACATCATCTCCCCCTGATCTGCTCCTCCTTATACCACTTTTGGTACTGATTTCTGCATTCTGGGTTGCAGGACTCTATTTCTGGGATGCAGGGACAAGGTCAACCTTCTAGGACTACGTTGACCTCAACCCTACCCTATGATAGGGTTGACCTTGACCCTATCCTAGGACAGGGCCAACCTCGACCCTGTCCCAGGGTCCCAAACCCAGAATCCCACAGTTTTTTGGATGTTGGTCTTTGCAAAAAGTTCTCTCCCGCTTCCAGGTCGATTGTTTCAGGTTTTGAATTGGTTGATTCCTAAATTATATTTAATATAGGTCCTCTCCTAGGGGTAAAGGCTTAAATGATTATTTAATTATCCTATGTACGCCTCCTTAGAAGATTGTGCCCTAATTCCATATAAAAGGAAGCCTTCTCTCTTATTTTTCTCTAAGCATTATCAACTATCAACTAAGTGATAAGAGGTGATCAAGATTTTCAAGCATCCATTGTTCTACATGTTCTCAAGCTCTCAAGGTGTTCAATTCTTCTTCTCAAGCATTCAAGTTCTCCATTGAAGATCAAGGATTCAAGCTTTCAAGCCTTTGAAGGGATTTGGTTCAAGCATTCAAGATTCATCATTCAAACCTTAGATCTAGCCATCATGATGGTGTGATCT
>MU225283.1:46122-102509 GCA_018584345.1 Thuja plicata | reverse complement strand
CAAAAAGGATCAATGCATAAGTGAATCAATCTATTGGAAATAAGAATAAAGGAGATCCTAGGTTTCCCTCTTAAAATGTGGCGTGTGTGAATGTAAATGTGTGATAGATTTAGAATGATTAAGGATTGGAATTGAAATAAATGATAGAAAAGTACTAACCTTGAAATATTGCAGATCAAATAATGTTGTTTTCTGAGGTCTGTAGACTATTTCTAGAAAAACTGACAGTTGATACCGAACCGATATGCAGAGACGAATAAAACCCAAAAATCATTTTTCGTTTGAATGTCGTCTTATGAAAGCAGTCAACCTTGACCCATAAATGTCAACCCTGACCCAATAATTTTGACCCTAACCCACACAGATCCGAAAGTGACTTTGTTCACAGATCTTAGAAGTTTGCCGAAAAGGGTATCCAGATCTGGTCTCAAATCTACAATTTTGAACCTGTACCTGCAAGAAAAAGAGGTTTGTTTATTGGGGGTGAGGGGTTTGCCTTAGTCAAACCCCGATTTAGGAATTAACCTTGAAATAAATAATTGAAATAAGAATGCTAGCAAGCAGTAGAATTGAATCTAACAATGAAGCTATGATATTGAATAGATATATAATTGTAATTCAAATGTAAGCAAGTATGTAAGTATGAAAACATGAACTTTAGAAACCATAAACCTCCATGATTGTATGCTTGGAATCCACATTGAAGAGATGATGAAAGAGTCTTGAGAATGCACAAAGGATCTTGAAGGAAGATCACAACATCACGATGGCTAGATCTAGGGCTTGCATGATAAATCTTGAATGCTTGAACCAAATCACTTCAAAGGCTTGAAAGCTTGAATGCTTGATCTTCAATGGAGAACTTGAATGCTTGAAGAGGGAGACTTAAACACCTTGAGAGCTTGAAAACATGTAGAGCAATGGATGTAGACCTTAGCGAATGGTTGACCAATTTGGTAATCCAGAACCTTAGAATAGCTTGTTATAAGATTACAGCCCATTATCAGTAAACGGTTGACCGATTCAGAGATCTAGAACCTCAGAATGACTTGTTATAAGATTGTAGCTCATTATCAGCGAATGGTTGACTGATTCAGCAATCTAGAATCTCAGAATGACTTGTTATGAGATTACAGATCATTATCAGTGAATAGTTGACCGATTTGGCAATCTAGAACCTCAGAATGGCTTGTTATAAGATTACAGCTCATTATCAGCAAACGATTGACCGATTCAGCAATCTAGAACCTCAAAATGGTTTGTTATGAGATTATAGCTCATTATCAGTGAATGGTTCACCGATTCGGTGATCTAGAACCTCAGACTGGCTTGTTATGAGATTACAGCTCATTATCAGCAAATGGTTCACCGATTCGGCATTCTAGAACCTCAGAATGACTTGTTATGAGATTGTAGCTGATTATCAGTGAATGATTGACCGAGTTGGTGATCTAGAATCTTAGAATGACTTGTTATGAGATTACAGCTCATTATCAGCAAATGGTTGATCGATTCGGTGATCTAGAACCTCAGAATGGCTTGTTATGAGATTACAGCTCATTATCAGCAAACGGTTGACCAATTTGGTGATCTAGAACCTCAAAATGGCTTGTTATGAGATTACAGCTCATTACCAATGAATGATTGACCGATTTGGTGATCTAGAACCTCATAATAGCTTTTTATGAGATTATAGCTCATTATCAGTGAACAGTTGACCAATTGGTGATCTAGAACCTTAGAATGACTTGTTATGAGATTACAGCTCATTATCAACAAATGGTTGACCAATTCAGTGATCTAGAACCTCAAAATGATCTGTTATAAGATTGTAACTCATTATCAGTGAATGGTTGACTGATTCGGCGACCTAGAATCTTAGAACGGCTTGTTATGAGATTGTAGATCATTATCAGCAAATGATTGACTGATTCAAGGATCCAGAACCTCAAAATGGCTTGTTGTGAGATTGTAGCTCATTATCAGTAATGGTTGACCGATTCAGTGATCTAGAATCTCAGAATGACTTGTTATGAGATTATAGCTCATTATCAGTGAACGGTTAATCGATTTGGCAATCTAGAACCTTAGAATGACTTATTATGAGATAACAACTCATTATTGGTGAACAGTTGACTGATTCAACAATCTAGAACCTAAGAACAGCTTGTTATGAGATTATAGCTCATTTTTAGCAAATGGTTGACCGATTCGATGATCTAGAACCTTAAAAGGACTTGTTATCAGATTACAACTCATTATCAGTGAACGGTTGACCAATTTGGCAATGTAGAACCTTGAAACAACTTGTTATGAGATTACAACTCATTATCAAGAAATAGTTGACTGATTCGGTGATCTAGAACCTCAGAATGACTTGTTATGAGATTATAGCTCATTATTAGCGAATGGTTGACCGATTCAATGATCTAGAATCTCATATTTGACTTGTTATGAGATTACATCTCATTATCACTGAACAGTTGACCGATTCGGTGATCTAGAACCTCAAAATGGCTTGTTATGAGATTACAGTTCATTATCAGCAAATGGTTGACCGATTCGATGATCTAGAACCTCAGAATGGCTTGTTATGAGATTACAGCTCATTATCAATGAACGGTTGACTGATTCAGCAATCTAGAACCTCAGAACAACTTGTTATGAGATTACAGCTCATTATCAGCAAACAGTTGAGTAATTCGGAAATCTAAAACCTCAAAATGACTTGTTATGAGATTGTAGCTCATTATTAGTGAATGGTTGACCGATTCAGTGATCTAGAATCTCAGAATGACTTGTTATGAGATTACAGCTCATTATCAGCAAATGTTTGACCAATTCGGTAATCTAGAACCTAAGAATGGCTTGTTATAAGATTAAAACTCATTATCAGCAAATGGTTGACTGATTCGGTGATCTAGAGCCTCAGAACGGGTTGTTATAAGATTATAGCTCATTATCAGTGAATGGTTGACTGATTCAGCAATCTAGAACCTCATAATAGCTTGTTATGAGATTATAGCTCATTATCAGCGAATGATTGACCGATTTAGCGATCTAGAAGCTCAGAATGACTTTTTATGAGGTTACAGCTCATTATCAGCAAATAGTTGACCGATTCTGCGATCTAGAACCTCAAAATGACTTGTTATGAGATTGTAAATCATTATCAGTGAATGGTTGACCGATTCGGCGATCTAGAATCTCATAACGGCTTGTTATGAGATTGTAGATCATTATCAGCAAACGGTTGACTGATTTGACGATCTAGAACCTCAAAATGGCTTGTTATGAGATTGCAGCTCATTATCAGTGAATGGTTGACCGATTCAGTGATCTAGAATCTCAGAATGACTTGTTATGAGATTACAGCTCATTATGAGTGAATGGTTGACTGGTTCAGTGATCTAGAACCTCAGAATGGTTTGTTATAAGATTACAGCTCATTATCAGTGAATAGTTGACTGATTTAAGGATCTAGAACCTCAAAATTGCTTGTTATGAGATTACAGCTCATTATCAGCAAATGGTTGACTGATTCAGTGATCTAAAACCTTAGAATGACTTATTATGAGATTGTAGCTCATTATCACCGAATGGTTGACCGATTCAGTGATCTAGAATCTCAGAATGACTTGTTATGAGATTACAGCTCATTATCAGCAAATAGTTGACCGATTCAGTGATCTAGAACCTTAGAATGGCTTGCTATGAGATTACAGCTCATTATCAGCAAATGGTTGACCGATTTAGTGATATAGAACCTCAAAATGACTTGTTATGAGATTACAGCTCATTATCAGCAAACGGTTGACCAATTCGGCGATCTAGAACCTTAGAACGGCTTGTTATGAGATTATAGCTCATTATTAGCAAATGATTGACCGATTAGGTGATCTAAAACCTCAGAATGGCTTGTTTTGAGATTACAGCTCATTATCAATGAATGATTGACCAATTCGGCGATCTAGAACCTCAGAATGGCTTATTATGAGATTACAGCTCATTATAAGCAAACGGTTGATTGATTCAATAATCAAGGACCTTAGAATGACTTGTTATAAGATTGTAGCTTATTATCAGCGAATGGTTGACTGATTCAGCGATCTAGAATCTCATAATGACTTGTTATGAGATTACAACTCATTATCAACAAACGGTTGACTATTTCAGCGATCTAGAACCTCAGAATGGCTTGTTATGAGATTAAAGCTCATTATCAGCAAATGGTTGACTGATTTGGTGGTCTAGACCCTCACAATAGCTTTTTATGAGATTACAGCTTATTATCACCGAACGGTTGACTGATTCAGTGATCTAGAACCTTAGAATAGCTTGTTATGAGATTACAGCTCATTATCAGCCAATGGTTGACCGATTCGGTGATCAAGAACCTAAGAATGACTTGTTATGAGATTACAACTCATTATCAGCAAACAATTGACCGACTCAGTGATCTACAACCTGAAAATGACTTGTTATGAGATTGTAACTCATTATCAGTGAATGGTTGACCGATTAAGCGATCTAAAATCTCAAAATGGCTTGTTATGAGATTGTAGATCATTATCAACAAACGGTTGACTGAGTCGATGATCTAGAACCTCAAAATGGCTTGTTATGAGATTGTAGCTCATTATCAATGAACAGTTGACCGATTCGGTGATCTAGAATCTGAGAATGACTTGTTATGAGATTATAGCTCATTATCAGTGAATGGCTGACCAATTCAGTGATCTAGAACCTCAGAACGGCTTGTTATGAGATTATAGCTCATTATCAATAAATGGTTGACCGATTCAGTGATCTAGAACCTCAGAATGACTTGTTATGAGATTATAGCTCATTATCAATGAACGGTTGACCAATTAGGTAATCTAGAACCTTAGAACGGCTTGTTATGAGATTATATCTCATTATCAGTGAATGGTTGACTGATTCAGCAATCTAGAACCTTAGAACGACTTGTTATGAGATTATAGCTAATTATCAGCAAATAGTTGATCACTTTGACAATGTAGAAACCTCAGAACGACTTGTTATGAGATAATAGCTCATTATCAGTGAATGGTTGACTGATTTGGCGATCTAGAATCTTAGAATGACTTTTTATGAGATTACAGCTCATTATCAGTGAACAATTGACCAATTCAGTGATCTAGAGCCTCAGAATGGCTTGTTATGAGATTATAGCTCATTATCAACAAATGGTTGACTGATTCAGCGATCTAGAACCTCTGAATGGCTTGTTATAAGATTATAGCTCATTATTAGTGAACGGTTGACCGATTCAGCAATTTAGAATCTTAGAATAGCTTGTTATTAGATTAGACCTCATTATCAGTGAACGGTTGACCGATTCAGTGATCTATAACCTCAAAATGACTTGTTATGAAATTACAACTCATTATCAGTGAATGGTTGACCGATTCGGCAATCTAGAATCTCAGAATGGCTTGTTATGAGATTGTAGATAATTATCAACAAATGGTTGACTGATTCAACGATCTAGAACCTCAAAATGCTTATTATGAGATTCTAGCTCATTATCAGTGAATGGTTGACTGATTTAACAATCCAGAATTATAGAATGACTTGTTATGAGATTACAGCTCATTATCAGTGAACGGTTGACCAATTCAATGTTCTAGAACCTCAGAATGGCTTGTTATGATATTACAACTCATTATCAGTGAATGATTGACTGATTCAATGATCTAGAACCACAGAATGACTTGTTATGATATTACAGCTTATTATCAGTAAACAGTTGATTGATTCGGCAATCTAGAACCTCAGAATGACTTGTTATGAGATTATAGCTCATTATCAATGAATGGTTTACCAATTCAACAATCTAGAACCTCAAAATGGCTTGTTATGAGATTACAACTCATTATCAGCAAATGGTTGACCGATTTAGTGAGCTAAAACCTTAGAATGACTTGTTATGAGATTGTAGCTCATTATCGGTGAACGGTTGACCGATTCGGCAATCTAGAATCTCATAATGACTTGTTATGAGATTACACCTGATTATCAGTCAGCTGTTGACTGATTCAGTTATCTAGAACCTCAGAATGGCTTGTTATGAGATTGTAACTCATTATCAGTGAAGGGTTGACTGATTCGGCGATCTAGAATCTCAGAACGGCTTGTTATGAGATTGTTGATCATTATCAGAAAATGGTTGACCAATTCGGCGATCTAGAACCTCAGAATGGCTTGTTATGAGATTATAGCTCATTATCAGTGAATGGTTGACTGAATCGATGATCTAGAACCTCAGAATGGCTTGTTATAAGGTTAGAGCTCATTATCAACAAATGGTTGACCGATTCGGTGATCTAGAACTTCAAAATGACTTGTAATGAGATTGTAGCTCATTATTAGTGAACGGTTGACCGATTCGGCAATCTAGAATCTCAGAATGACTTGTTATGAGATTACAGCTCATTATCAGCAAACGATTGACCGATTGAGCGATCTAGAACCTTAGAATGGCTTGTTATGATATTATAGCTCATTATCAGTGAGCGGTTGACTTATTCAACGATCTAGAACCTTAGAATAGATTGTTATGAGATTATAGCTCATTATAAGCAAATGATTGACTGATTTAGCGATCTAGAACCTCAGAATGACTTGTTATGAGACTACAACTCATTATCAGTGAACAATTGCCCAATTCGGTGATCTAGAACCTTAGAACGGCTTGTTATGAGATTATAGCTCATTATCAGCAAATAGTTGACCGATTCGGCAATCTAGAACCTATGAATGACTTGTCATGAGATTGTAGCTCATTATCAGTGAACGGTTGACCGATTCGGTGATCTAGAATCTCAGAAAGACTTGTTATAAGATTCTAGCTCATTATCAGCAAATGGTTGACCGATTCGGCGATCTAAAACCTTAGAATGACTTGTTATGACATTATAGCTCATTATCAGCAAACGATTGACCAATTCGGTGATCTAGAACCTTAGAACGACTTGTTATGAGATTATAGCTCATTATCAGCAAACGGTTGACCAATTCGGCAATCTAGAAACTCAGAATAGCTTGTTATGAGATTAAATCTCATTATCATTCAATGGTTGACCGATTCGGCGATCTAGAATCTCAAAATGACTTGTTATGAGATTACAGCTCATTATCAGCGAATGGTTGATCGATTCAGTGATCTAGAACCTTAGAATGGCTTGTTATGAGATTATAGCTCATTATCAGTAAATAGTTGACTGATTCAGCGATCTAGAACCTCAGAATGGCTTGTTATAAGATTATAGCTCATTATCAGTGAATGGGTAACTGATTCAGTGATCTAGAACCTCAGAAAAACTTGTTATTAGATTACACCTCATTATCAGCGAACGATTGACTGATTCGGTGATCTAGAACCTTAGAATGACTTGTTATTAGATTACAACTCATTATCAGCAAACGGTTGACCGATTCAGTGATCTAGAACCTCAAAATGACTTGTTATGAGATTGTAACTCATTATCAGTGAACGGTTGACCGATTTGGCAATCTAAAATCTCAAAATGGCTTGTTACGAGATTGTAGATCATTATCAGTAAACGGTTGACTAATTTGATGATCTAGAACCTCAAAATGGCTTATTATGAGATTGTAGCTCATTATCAGTGAACAGTTGACTGATTTGGTGATCTAGAATCTTAGAATGACTTGTTATGAGATTATAGCTAATTATCAGTGAATAGTTGACTTATTTAGTGATCTAGAACCTCAGAATGGCTTGTTATGAGATTACAGCTCATTATTAGTGAACGGTTGACTGATTCAATGATCTAAAATCTTAGAATAACTTGTTATGAGATTACAGCTCATTATCAATAAATGGTTGACTAATTCTGTGATCTAGAACCTCAGAATAACTTGTTATGAGATTACAGCTCATTATCAGCGAACGGTTGACTGATTTGACAATCTAAAACCTCAAAATGGCTTGTTATGAGATTACAACTCATTATCAGCAAATGGTTGACCGATTCGGTGATCTAGAACCTCAGAATGACTTGTTATGAGATTGTAGCTCATTATCAATGAACGGTTGACCGATTCGGCAATCTAGAATCTCAGAATGACTTGTTATGAGATTATAGCTCATTATTAGTGAACTGTTGACTGAATCGGTGATCTAGAACCTTAGAATGGCTTGTTATGAGATTATAGCTCATTGTCAGCAAATGGTTGACTAATTTGGTGATCTAGAACCTTAGAACGGCTTGTTAATGAGATTACAACTCATTATCAGTGAACAGTTGACCGATTCAGCAATCTAGAACCTAAGAATAGCTTTTTATGAGATTACAACTCATTATCAGCAAACGGTTGACCGATTCGGCAATCTAAAACTTTAGAATGACTTGTTATGAGATTGTCGCTCATTATCAGTAAATGGTTGACCGATTTAGTGATCTAGAATCTCAAAATGACTTGTTATGAGATTACAGCTCATTAGCAGCGAATGGTTGACCAATTCAGTGATCTAGAACCTTAGAATGGGTTGTTATGAGATTACAGCTCATTATCAGCAAATGGTTGACCGATTCAGTGATCTAGAACCTCAGAATAGCTTGTTATGAGATTACAACTCATTATCAGTGAACGGTTGACCGATTCGGTGATCTAGAACCTCAGAATAGCTTGTTATGAGATTACAGCTCATTATCAGCGAACAGTTGACCGATTCGACGATCTAGAACCTTAGAATAACTTTTTATGATATTAAAGCTCATTATGAGCAAACGGTTGATCGATTCAGAAATTTAGAACCTCCAAATGACTTGTTATGAGATTGTAACACATTATCAGTGAACGGTTGACCGATTTGGTGATCTAGAATCTCTAAATGACTTGTTATGAGATTGTAGATCATTATCAGCAAATGATTGACTAATTCGATGATCTAGAACCTCAAAATGGCTTGTTATGAGATTGTAGCTCATTATTAGCGAATGGTTGACCGATTCGGCAATCTAAAATCTCAGAATGACTGTTTATGAGATTACAGCTCATTATCAGCAAATGATTGACCGATTCAGCGATCTAGAACTTCAGAATGGCTTATTATGAGATTAAAGCTCATTATGAGTAAATGGTTGATTGATTCAATGATCTAGAACCTCAGAATGGCTTATTATGAGATTACAACTCATTATTAGCAAACGATTGACCGATTCGGTGATCCAGAACCTTAGAATGACTTATTTTGAGATTACATCTCATTATCAATGAACAATTGACCAATTCGGCAACCTAGAACCTCAAAATGGCTTGTTATGAGATTGTAGCTCATTATTATCAAATGGTTGACTGATTTGATGATCTAGAACCTCAGAATGACTTGTTATGAGATTGTAGCTCATTATCAATGAACAGTTGACTGATTCTATGATCTAGAATCTCAGAATAACTTGTTATGAGATTACAGCTCATTATCAGTGAATGGTTGACCGATTCGGTGATCTAGAACCTCAGAATGGCTTGTTATGAGATTACAGTTCATAATCAGCAAACGATTGACTGATTCGGCGATCTAGAACCTTAGAATGGCTTGTTATAAGATTATAGCTCATTATTAGCTAACGGTTGACCGATTCGGCGATCTAGAACCTCAGAATGGCTTGTTATGAGATTACAGTTCATTATTAGAAAATAGTTGACCAATTCGACAATCTAGAACCTCAGAATGACTTGTTATGAGATTGTAGCTTATTATTAGTGAATGGTTGACCAATTCAGCTATCTAGAATCTCAAAATGACTTCTAATAAGATTACAGCTCATTATCAATGAACGGTTGACCGATTCACTAATCTAGAAGCTCAGAATGGCTTGTTATGAGATTACAGCTCATTATAGCAAATGAATGACCGATTTGACAATCTAGAACCTTAGAATGGCTTGTTATGAGATTACAACTCATTATCAATGAATGGTTCACTGATTCAATGAATGGTTGACCGATTTGGCGATCTAGAATCTCAAAATGACTTGTTATGAGATTATAGCTCATTATCCACAAATAGTTGACAGATTTGGCAATCTAAAACCTCAAAATAACTTGTTATGCGATTGTAACTCATTATCAGCAAACAGTTGACCGATTTGATGATCTAGAACCTCAGAATGACTTGTTATAAGATTACAACTCATTATCAGCGAACGGTTGACCAATTCGGCAATCTAGAACCTTAGAATGACTTGTTATGAGATTATAACTCATTATCAACAAACTGTTGACCGATTCAACGATCTAGAACCTCAGAATAACTTGTTATGAGATTGTAGCTCATTATCAGCGAATGACTGACTGATTTGGTGATCTAAAATCTTAGAATGACCTGTTATGAGATTACAGCTCATTATCAGTGAACGGTTGACTGATTCGGTGATCTAGAACCTCAAAATAGCTTGTTATGAGATTACAGCTCATTATCAACAAATAGTTGACCGATTCAGCAATCTAGAACCTTAGAATAGCTTGTTATGAGATTATAGCTCATTATCAGCAAACGGTTGACCGAGTCGATGATCTAGAACCTCAGAATGGCTTGTTATGAGATTATAGCTTGTTATCAGCAAACGATTGACCAATTCGGCAATCTAGAATCTCAGAATGACTTGTTATGAGATTGTAGCTCATTATCAGTGAACGGTTGACCGATTCAGTGATCTAGATTCTCAGAATGACTTGTTATGAGATTACAGCTCATTATCAGTGAATGGTTGACCGATTCAGTGATCTAGAACCTCAGAATGGCTTGTTATGAGATTATAACTCATTATTAGCAAATGATTGACTGATTCAGTGATCTAAAACCTTAGAATGACTTGTTATGAGATTATAGCTCATTAGCAAATGGTTGACTGATTTGACGATCTAGAACCTCAAAATGACTTGTTATGAGATTGTACCTTATTATCAGCGAATGGTTGACCGATTCGATGATCTAGAATCTTAGAATGGCTTGTTATGATATTATAGATTATAATTAGCAAACGGTTGACTAATTTGATGATCTAGAACCTCAAAATGGCTTGTTATGAGATTGTAGCTCATTATTAGCGAACGATTGATCGATTCGGCAATGTAGAATCTCAGAATAACTAGTTATGAGATTACAACTCATTATCAGCAAATGGTTGACCTATTTAGTAATCTAGAACCTCATAATGGCTTTTTATGAGATTATAGCTCATTATCAGTGAATGGTTGACTGATTTAATGATCTAGAACCTTAGAACGACTTGTTATGAGATTACAACTCATTATCAGTGAACGGTTGACCGATTCAGTGATCTAGAACCTCAGAATGACTTGTTATGAGATTACAGCTCATTATTAGTGAACAATTGTCTAATTCAGCAATCTAGAACCTTATAATGGCTTGTTATGAGAATACAACTCATTATCAGCAAATGATTGACCGATTCGGTGATCTAAAACCTTAGAAATTGCTTGCTATGAGATTATAGCTCATTATTAGCAAATAGTTGACTAATTCGGTGATCTAAAATCTCAGAATGACTTGTTATGAGATTACAACTCATTATCAGCAAATGGTTGACTAATTCGGTGATCTAGAATCTCAGAATGGCTTGTTATGATATTCTAGCTCATTATCATCAAATGATTGACCGATTCAGCGATCTAGAACCTCAAAATGGCTTGTTATGAGATTACAGCTCATTATCAATAAACGGTTGACCGATTCAGTGATCTAAAACCTTAGAATGGCTTGTTATGATATTATAGCTCATTATTAGCAAACAGTTGACTGATTCAACAATCTAGAACCTCAGAATGACATGTTATAATATTATAGCTCATTATCAACAAATGGTTGATCGATTCGGCGATCTAGAATCTCAGAATGACTTGTTATGAGATTACAGCTCATTATCAACAAATGGTTGACTGATTCGGCAATCTAGAACCTCAGAATGACTTGTTATGATATTATAGCTCATTATCAGCAAACAGTTGACCGATTCAACAATCTAGAACCTTACAACGGCTTGTTATGAGATTACAACTCATTATCAGTGAACGGTTGACCGATTCGTTGATCTAGAATCTCAGAATGACTTGTTATCAGATGATAGCTCATTATCAGTGAATGGTTGATCGATTCGGTGATCTAGAGCCTCAGAATGGTTTGTTATGAGATTATAGCTCATTATCAGCAAACAGTTGACTGATTCGATGATCTAGAACCTTAGAATGGCTTGTTATGAGATTACAACTCATTATCAGTGAATGGTTGATTGATTCGGTGATCTAGAACCTTAGAATAGCTTGTTATGAGATTACAGCTCATTATCAGCAAATGGTTGACCAATTTTACAATCTAGAACATTAAAATGAGTTTTTATGGGATTGTAGCTCATTATCAGTGAATGGTTGACCGATTCGGTGATCTAGAATCTCAGAATGACTTGTTATGAGTTTATAGCTCATTATTAGCGAATGGTTGACCGATTCAGTGATCTAGAACCTCAGAATATCTTGTTATGAGATTACAGCTCATTATCAGCAAATAGTTGACTGATTCGGTGATCTAGAACCTCAGAATGACTTGTTATGAGATTGTAGCGCATTATCGGGGAATGGTTGACCGATTTGGCTATCTAAAATCTCAGAATGTTTTGTTCTGAGATTATAGCTCATTATCTACAAATGGTTGACCGATTCAGCGATCTAGAACCTAAGAATGGCTTGTTATGAGATTATAGCTCATTATCAGTGAACGGTTGACTGATTTAATGATCTAGAACCTCAAAATGGCTTGTTATGGGATTACAACTCATTATGAGTAAACAGGTGACCGATTCAATGATCTATAACCTCAGAATGACTTGTTATGAGGTTATAACTCATTATCAGTGAAAAGTTTACCAATTTGGCAATCTAGAACCTCAGAACGGCTTGTTATAAGATTATAGCTCATTATCAGGAAATGGTTGACCGATTCGGTGATCTAGAACCTCAGAATGACTTGTTATGAGATTCTAACTTATTATCAGTGACCGGTTGACTGATTTGCTGATCTAGAATCTTAGAATGACATGTTATAAGATTACAGCTCATTATCATTAAACGATTGACCGATTCAACAATCTAGAACCTCAGAATGGCTTGTTATGAGATTACAGCTTATTATCAGCAAATGATTGACTGATTCGGTAATTTAGAACCTTAGAATGGCTTGTTATGAGATTACAGCTCATTATCAGTGAACGGTTGACCGATTCAGTGATCTAAAATGTCAGAATGGCTTGTTATGAGATTTCAGCTCATTATCAGCAAACGGTTGCCTGATTCAGCAATCTAGAACCTCAGAATGACTTGTTATAAGATTATAGCTCATTATTAGTGAATGGTTGACCGATTTGGTGATCTAGAATCTTAGAATGAGTTGTTATGAGATTACAACTCAATTTCAGTGAACGGTTGACCAATTCAGTGATCTAAAACCTTAGAATAGCTTGTTACAAAATTACAGCTCATTATAAGCAAACAGTTGACCGATTCGGTGATCTATAACTTTAGAATGGCTTGTTATGAGATTAGAGCTCATTATTAGCAAATGATTGACTGATTCGGTGATTTAGAACCTCAGAATGGCTTATTATGAGATTACAACTCATTATCAGTGAACAAATGATCGATTCGGCGATCTAGAACCTCAGAATGACTTGGTATGAGTCTATAGCTCATTATCAACAAACAGTTGACTGATTCGGTGATCTAGAACCTCAAAATGATTTGTTATGAGTTTGTAACTAATTATTAGCAAATGATTGACCAAATCAGCGATCTAAAATCTTAGAATGGCTTGTTATGAGATTATAGATCATTATCAGCAAATGGTTGACTGTTTCGACGATCTAGAACCTCAAAATGGCTTGCTATGAGATTGTAGCTCATTATCAGTGAACAGTTGATCGGTTTGGTAATCTAAAATTTAAGAATGACTTGTTATGAGATTACAGCTCATTATCAGTGAACAGTTGACCGATTCAACAATCTAAAACCTCAGAATGGCTTGTTATGAGATTACAGCTCATTATCAGCAAAACAGTTGACCGATTCGGCGATCTAGAATCTCAGAATGAATTTTTATGAGATTAAAGCTCATTATCAGCAAACGGTTGATCGATTCGGCGATCTAGAACCTTAGAATGGCTTGTTATGAGATTACAGCTCATTATCAGCAATCAGTTGACGGATTTAGCGATCTAGAACCTTAAAATAGCTTGTAATGAGATTACAGTTCATTATCAGTGAACAGTTGACCGATTTGGCAATCTAGAACCTTAGAATAGCTTGTTATGAGATTAAATCTCATTATCAGCTAACGGTTGACCGATTCGGCAATCTAGAACCTCAGAATGACTTGTTATGAGATTGTAGCTCATTATCAATGAATGGTTAACTAGTTCGGTGATCTAGAATCTCAGAATGACTTGTTATGAGATTACAGCTCATTATCAATGAATGATTGACTGATTCAGCGATCTAGAACCTCAGAATGGCTTATTATGAGATTACAACTCATTATCAGCAAAAGGTTGACCGAGTCAGTGATCTAGAACCTCAGAATTTATTGTTATGAGATTACAATTCATTATCAGTGAACGGTTGACTAATTCAAGGATCTAGAACCTCAGAACGGCTTGTTATGAGATTATAGCTCATTATCAACAAACCGTTGACCGATTCAGTGATCTAGAACCTCAGAATGACTTGTTATGATATTGTAGCTCATTATCAGTGAACGGTTAACCAATTCAGTGATCTAGAATCTCAGAATGACTTGTTATAAGATTATAGCATATTATCAGTGAACGGTTGACTGATTCAATGATCTAGAACATTAGAATGGTTTGTTATGAGATTATAGCTCATTATCAGCAAACAGTTGACCGATTCAGTGATCTAAAACCTTAGAATGACTTGTTATGAGATTACACCTCATTATCAGTGAATGGTTGACCAATTTGGTGATTTAGAACCTCAGAATGGCTTGTTATGAGATTATAACTCATTATCAGCAAATGGTTGACCGATTCAGCAATCTAGAACCTTAGAATGGCTTGTTAAGAGATTACAGCTCATTATCAGTGAATGGTTGACCGATTCGGCGATCTAGAACCTTAGAATGACTTATTATGAGATTACAGCTCATTATCAGCAAATGGTTGACTGATTCAAAAATCTAAAACCTGAGAATAACTTGTTATGAGATTGTAGCTCATTATCAGTGAATGGTTGACCGATTCAGTGATCTAGAATCTCAGAATGACTTGTTATAAGATTACAACTCATTATCAGTGAACAGTTGACTATTTTGGTGATCTAGAACCTCAAAATGGCTTATTATGAGATTACAGCTCATTATCAGCAAACGGTTGACCGATTCGGCGATCTAGAACCTCATAATAGCTTGTTATGATATTACAGCTCATTATCAGTGAACAATTGACCGATTCGGTAATCTAGAACCTTAAAATGGCTAGTTATGAGATTACAACTCATTATCAGCAAATGGTTGATCGATTCGGCGATCTAAAATCTCAGAATGACTTGTTATGAGATTACAACTCATTATCAGCAAACGGTTGACTGACTAGGCGATCTAAAACCTCAAAATGACTTGTTATGAGATTGTAACTCATTATCAGCAAATGGTTGACCGATTTTGCGATCTAGAATCTTAGAATAGCTTGTTATGAGATTGTAGATAATTATCAACAAATGGTTGACTAATTCGATAATCTAGAACCTCAAAATAGCTTGTTATGAGATTGTAGCTCATTATCAGTGAACGGTTGATCGATTCGGTGATCTAGAATCTCAGAATGACTTGTTATGAGATTACAGCTCATTATCAGTGAACAACTGACCAATTCACTGATTTAGAACCTTAGAAAGGCTTGTTATGAGATTACAGCTCATTATCAGTGAATGGTTGACTAATTCAATGATCTAGAACCTCAAAATAGCTTGTTATGAGATTACAACTCATTATCAGCAAATGGTTGATTGATTCAGTGATCTAGAACCTCAGAATGACATGTTATGAGATTACAGCTCATTATCAATGAATGGTTGACCAATTTGGCAATCTAGAACCTCAGAATGGCTTGTTATGAGATTACAACTTATTATCAGTGAATGGTTGACCGATTTGGTGATCTAGAACCTCAGAATAGCTTGTTATGAGATTACAGCTTATTATCAGCAAATGGTTGACCGATTCGGCAATCTAAAACCTCAGAATGACTTGTTATGAGATTGTACCTCATTATCAACGAACGGTTGACTGATTCAGTGATCTAGAATCTTAGAATGACTTGTTATGAGATTATAGCTCATTATCAGTGAACGGTTGACCGATTCAGTGATCTAGAACCTCAGAATAGCTTGTTATGAGATTATAGCTCATTATCAACAAAAGGTTGACCGATTCAGCAATCTAGAACCTCAAAATGGCTTGTTATGAGATTATAGCTCATTATTAGTGAACAGTTGACTGATTCAACAATCTAGAACCTCAGAACAGCTTATTATGAGATTATAGCTCATTATTAGTGAATGGTTGACCGATTCAGCGATCTAGAACCTTATAATAACTTGTTATAAGATTACAGCTCATTATCAGTAAATAATTGTCCGACTCGGGGATCTAGAACCCCAAAATGACTTGTTATGAGATTGTAACTCATTATCAGTGAATGGTTGACCAATTCGGCAATCTAGAATCTTAGAGTGGCTTGTTATGAGATTACAGATCATTATCAGCAAATGGTTGACTGATTCAATGATCTAGAACTTCAAAATAGCTTGTTATGAGATTGTAGCTTATTATCAGTGAACGGTTGACCGATTCAGTGATCTACAATCTCAGAATGACTTGTTATGAGATTACAGCTCATTATTAGTGAACGACTAACCAATTCAGTGATCTAAAACCTTAGAATGGCTTGTTATGAGATTATAGCTCATTATTAGTGAATGATTGACTGATTCAATGATCTAGAACCTCAGAATGGCTTGTTATGAGATTATAGCTCATTATCAGCAAATGATTGATTGATTAAGTGATCTAGAACCTCAGAATGACTTGTTATGAGATTACAGCTCATTATCAACAAGTGGTTGACCAATTTGGCAATCTAGAACTTCAGAATGGTTTGTTATGAGATTACAGCTCATTATCAGTGAATGGTTGACCAATTTGGTGATCTAGAACCTCAAAATAGCTTGTTATGAGATTACAGCTTATTATCAGCAAATGGTTGACCGATTCGGTAATCTAGAACCTCAAAATGACTTGTTATGGGATTTTAGCTCATTATTAGAAAATGGTTGACTGATTCGGCGATCTAGAATCTCAGAATGACTTATTATGAGATTACAGCTCATTATGAGCGAATGATTGACCGAATCAGTGATCTAGAACCTTAGAATAGCTTGTTACAAGATTATAGCTTATTATCAGCAAATGGTTGACCGATTCAGCGATCTAGAACCTCAAAATGGCTTGTTATGAGATTATAGCTCATTATCAGTGAACGGTTGACCGATTCAGTGATCTAGAACCTCAGAACAACTTGTTATGAGATTACAACTCATTATCAGCGAATGGTTGATCGATTCAACGATCTAGAACCTTAGAATAACTTGTTATGAGATTACAGCTCATTATCAGCAAACAGTTGACTGATTCGGTGATCTAGAACCTCAAAATGACTTGTTATGAGATTGTAACTCATTATTAGTGAATGGTTGATTGATTCAGTGATCTAGAATCTTTGAATGGCTTGTTATAAGATTATAGATCATTATCAGCAAACGGTTGACTTATTTGATGATCTATAACCTCAAAATAACTTATTATGAGATTGTAGCTTATTATCAGCGAACGGTTGACCGATTCGGTGATCTAGAATCTCAGAATGACTTGTTATGAGATTACAGGTCATTATCAGTGAACGGTTGACTGATTCAGCGATCTAGTACCTCAAAATGACTTGTTATGAGATTATAGCTCATTATCAGCGAAGGGTTAACTGATTCAATGATGTAGAAACTTAGAATGACTTGTTATGAGATTACAACTCATTATTAGTAAACGGTTGACTGATTCAATGATCTAGAACCTCAGAATGACTTGTTATGAGGTTACAGCTTAATATCAAAAAAACGGTTGACTGATTCGGCGATCTAGAACCTCAGAATGGCCTGTTATGAGATTAAAACTCATTATCAGTGAACGATTGACTGATTCGGTGATCTAGAACCTCATAATGACTTGTTATGAGATTACAACTCATTATCAACAAATAGTTGACTGATTCAGTGATCTAGAACCTTAGAATGACTTGTTATGAGATTACAGCTCATTATTAGCAAGTGGTTGATTGATTTGGCAATCTAAAACCTCAAAATGACTTGTTATGAGATTGTACCTCATTATCAATGAATAGTTGACCGATTCGGCGATCTAGAATCTCAAAATAGCTTGTTATGAGATTATAGATCATTATTAGCAAACGGTTGACTAATTTGATGATCTAGAACCTCAAAATGGCTTGTTATGAGATTGTCACTCATTATTAATGAATGATTGACCAATTTGATGATCTAAAATCTTAGAATAACTTGTTATGAAATTACAGCTCATTATCAGCAAACGGTTGACCGATTTAGAGATCTAGAATCTTAAAACAACTTGTTATGAGATTGTAACTCATTATCAGCAAATGGTTGATTGATTCGATGATCTAGAACCTCAGAATGACTTGTTATAAGATTATAGCTCATTATCAGTGAACGGTTGACCAATTCAGCAATCTAGAACCTTAGAATGGCTTGTTATGAGATTACAACTTATTATCAGCAAATGGTTGACCGATTCAGCGATCTAGAACCTCAAAATGACTTGTTATGAGATTATAGCTCATTATCAGCAATCGGTTGACCAATTCGGTGATCTAGAACCTCAGAAGAGTTTGTTATGAGATTATAGCTCATTATCAATGAACGGTTGACCGATTCGGTGATCTAGAACCTTAGAATAGCTTGTTATGAGATTATAACTCATTATCAACAAATGGTTGACCGATTCAGCAATCTAGAACCTTAGAATGACTTGTTATGAGATTATATGTCATTATAAGTGAATGATTGATCGATTTGGTGATCTCGAATCTCAGAATGACTTGTTTTGAGATTATAGCTCATTATTAGCAAACGGTTGACTGATTTGGCAATCTAGAACCTCAGAATGGCTTGTTATGAGATTATAACTCATTATCAGCAAATGATTGACCAATTTGGCAATCTAGAACCTCAGAATGGCTTGTTATGAGATTACAGCATATTATATGCGAACGGTTGACTGATTTGACATCTAGAACCTTAGAACAACTTGTTATGAGATTAAAGCTCATTATCAGCAAATGATTGACCGATTCGGCAATCTAGAATCTCATAATGACTTGTTATGAGATTATAGCTCATTATCAATGAAAAGTTGACCGATTTGGTGATCTAGAATGTTAGAATGACTTGTTATGAGATTACAGCTTATTATTAGTGAACGGTTGACCGATTCGGCGATATAGAACCTTAGAATAGCTTGTTATGAGATTAAAGCTCCTTATCAGCAAATGGTTGACCGATTCAGCGATCTAGAACCTCAGAATGACTTGTTATGAGATTAAAGCTCATTATCAGCAAATGGTTGACTGATTTGGCGATCTAGAACCTCAGAATGGCTTGTTATAAGATTACAGCTCATTATCAGTGAACGGTTGACCGATTCAGTGATCTAGAGCCTCAGAATGGCTTTTTATGAGATTATAGCTCATTATCAGCAAACGGTTGACTAATTCGGCAATCTAGAACCTCAGAATGACTTGTTATGAGATTGTAGGTCAATATCAGTGAATGGTTGACCAATTCGGAGATCTAGAATCTCAGAATGACATGTTATGAGATTATAGTTCATTATTAGTGAATGCTTGATTGATTCAGTGATCTAGAACCTTAGAATGGCTTGTTATGAGATTACAGCTCATTATCAGCAAATGGTTGACCGATTCGATGATCTAAAACCTCAAAATGGCTTGTTATGAGATTACAATTTATTATCAGTGAATGGTTGACCGATTTGGCAATCTAGAACCTCAGAATGGCTTGTTATGAGATTACAGCTCATTATCAGTGAATGGTTAACCGATTTGGTGATCTACAACCTAAGAATGACTTGTTATGAGATTATAGCTCATAATCAGCAAATGATTAACCGATTCCATGATCTAGAACCTCAAAATGACTTGTTATGAGATTGTAACTCATTATCAGTGAATGGTTGACCGATTCGGTGATCTAGAATCTCAAAATAGCTTGTTATGAGATTGTATATCATTATCAGCAAATAGTTGACTGATTTGACGTTCTAGAACCTCAAAATGGCTTGTTATGAGATTGTAGCTCATTATCAATGAACGGTTGACTGATTTAGTGATCTAGAATCTTAGATTGACTTGTTATGAGAATACAACTCATTATTAGTGAACGGTTGGCAAATTCAATGATCTAGAACCTCAGAATAGCTTGTTATTAGATTACAACTCATTGTCAGTGAACGGTTGACTGATTCAATGATCTAGAACCTGATAATGGCTTGTTATGAGATTATAGCTCATTATCAGCAAATGGTTGACTGATTCAATGATATAGAACCTCAGAACATCTTGTTATGAGATTACAGCTCATTATCAGCAAATGATTGACCGATTCGGTGATCTAGAACCTTAGAATGACTTGTTATAAGATTGTAGCTCATTACCAGCGAACAGTTGACCGATTCAGTGATCTAGAATCTTAGAATGACATATTATGAGATTATAGCTCATTATCAGTGAATGGTTGACTGATTCGGT
Source organism: Thuja plicata (assembly GCA_018584345.1). Taxonomy (NCBI): domain Eukaryota; kingdom Viridiplantae; phylum Streptophyta; class Pinopsida; order Cupressales; family Cupressaceae; genus Thuja; species Thuja plicata. Next base: position 81,513 of record MU225283.1, on the reverse strand, counting down.
GATGTAGAACCTCAGGATGACTTATTTTGAGATTACAGCTCAATATCAACAAATGGTTGACCAATTCGGTGATCTAGAACCTCAGAATGGCTTGTTATGAGATTATAACTCATTATCAATGAATGGTTGATCGATTCAGCAATCTAGAACTTCAGAATGGCTTATTATGATATTACAGCTCATTATCAGCAAATGGTTGATCGATTCAGTAATCTAGAACCTCAGAATGACTTTTTATGAGATTATAGCTCATTATTAGTGAACGGTTGACTGATTCAATGATCTAGAATCTCAGAATGACTTATTATGAGATTATAGCTCATTATCAGTGAACGGTTGACAGATTCAGTGATCTAGAACCTCAGAATGGCTTGTTATGAGATTACAGCTCATTATCAGCAAATAGTTGACCGATTCGGTGATCTAGAATCTCAAAATGACTTGTTATGAGATTACAGCTCATTGTCAGTGAACGATTGACTGATTTGGTGATATAGAACCTCAGAATGGCTTGTTATGAGATTATAGCTCATTATCAGTGAATGGTTGACCGATTCGGTGATCTAGAACCTCAAAATGACTTGTTATGAGATTACAACTCATTATCAGCAAACGGTTGACCGATTCAGTGATCTAGAACCTCAAAATGACTTGTTATGAGATTGTAACTCATTATCACTGAACGGTTGACTGATTCACCAATCTAGAGTCTTAGAATGGCTTGTTATGAGATTATAGATCATTATCAGCAAACGGTTGACCGATTTGATGATCTAGAACCTCAAAATGGCTTGTTATAAAATAGTAGCTCATTATTAGGGAACGGTTGACCAATTCGGTGATCTAGAATCTTAGAATGACTTATTATGAGATTCCAGCTCATTATCGATAAATGATTGACCGATTTAGCGATCTAGAACCTCAGAATGGCTTGTTATGACATTACAACTCATTATTAGTGAACGGTTGACTGATTCAATGATCTAGAACATCAAAATGGATTGTTATGGGATTACAACTCATTATCAGCAAATGGTTGACCGATTTGGCGATCTAGAACCTTAGAATGACTTGTTATGAGATTACAGCTCATTATCAGTGAACAGTTTACCAATTCAGCTATCTAGAACCTCACAACGACTTGTTATGAGATTATAGCTCATTATCAGGAAATGGCTGACCGATTCAGCGATGTAGAACCTTAGAATGACCTGTTATGAGATTCTAGCTCATTATCAGTGAAAAATTGACCGATTCGGTGATCTAGAATCTTAGAATGACTTGTTATAAGATTACAGCTCATTATCAGTGAACGATTGACCAATTCAGCAAATCTAGAACCTCAGAATAGCTTATTATGAGATTACAGCTTATTATCAGCAAATGATTGACCGATTCGGTGATCTAGAATATTAGAATGGCTTGTTATGAGATTACATCTCATTATCAGTGAACAGTTGACCAATTCGGTGATCTAGAATGTCAGAATGGCTTGTTATGAGATTACAGCTCATTATCAGCAAATGGTTGCCTAATTTGGCAATCTAGAACCTTATAATGACTTGTTATGAGATTGTAGCTCATTATCAGCAAACGGTTGACCGATTCGGTGATCTAGAATCTTAGAATGACTTGTTATGAGATTATAACTCATTATCAGCGAATGGTTGACCGATTCGGTGATCTAGAACCTCAGAATGGCTATTTATGAGATTTCAGCTCATTATCATGAAATGGTTGACCGATTCGTTGATCTAGAACCTTAGAATGGCTTCTTACGATATTAGAGATCATTATCAGTGAATAGTTGACTGATTCGGTGATCTAGAACCTGAGAATGGCTAATTATGAGATTACAGCTCATTATCAGTGAACAGTTGACTGATTCAGTGATCTAGAACCTCAGAATGACTTGTTATGAGACTACAGTTCATTATCAGGAAATGGTTGACTGATTCCATGATCTAGAACCTAAAAATGAGTTGTTAAGAGATTGTAACTCATTATCAGTGAATGCTTGACCGATTTGGTGATCTAGAATCTCAAAATTGCTTGTTATGAGATTGTAGATCATTATCAGCAAATGGTTGAATGTTTCGATGATCTAGAACCTCAAAATCTCTTGCTATGAGATTGTAGCTTATTATCAGTGAACGGTTGATCGATTCAGCGATTTAGAATCTCAGAATGACTTGCTATGAGATTACATCTCATTATCAGTAAACAGTTGACCCATTCAGCAATCTAGAACCTCAGAATGGCTTGTTATGAGATTACAACTCATTATCAACAAACGGTTGACTGATTTAATGATCTAGAACCTCAGAATGGCTTGTTATTAGATTACATCTCATTATTAGCAAATAGTTGACTAATTTGGCAATCTAGAACCTTAGAATGACTTGTTATGAGATTATAGCTCATTATTAATGAACGATTGACCAATTTGGCAATCTAGAACCTCAAAATGGCTTGTTATGAGATTACAGCTTGTTATCAGCAAACGGTTAAACGATTCAATGATCTAGAACCTCAGAATGACTTGTTATGAGATTGTAGCTCATGATCAGTGAATGGTTGACCGATTCAGCAATCTAGAATCTTAAAATGACTTATTATGAGATTACAGCTCATTATCAGCGAACGGTTGACCGATTCAGTGATCTAGAACCTCAGAATAGCTTGTTATGAGATTACAGCTCATTATCAACAAATAGTTGACCGATTCGGTGATCTAGAACCTCATAATAGCTTGTTATGAGATTACAGCTCATTATCAGTGAACGGTTGACCGTTTCGGTGATCTAGAACCTCAGAATGGCTTGTTATGAGATTACAGCTCATTATCAACAAATGGTTAACCGATTTGGCAATCTAGAACCTCATAATGAGTTGTTATGAGATTATGGCTCATTATTAGGGAATGGTTAACTTATTCGGTGATCTAGAATCTATGAATGACTTGTTATGAGATTACAGATCATTATCAGTGAATGATTGACTAATTTGGTAATCTAAAACTTTAGAATGGCTTGTTATGAGATTACAACTCATTATCAACAAACGGTTGACTGATTCGGCAATTTAGAACCTCCAAATGGCTTGTTATGAGATTACAGCTCATTATTAGCAAATGGTTGACTGATTCAGTGATCTAGAACCTCAAAATGGCTTGTTATTACATTACAACCCATTATCAGCTAACGGTTGACTGATTCGGCAATCTAGAACCTTAGAATGGCTTGTTATGAGATTATAGCTCATTATCATCGAACGGTTGACTGATTCAGCAATCTAGAACCTCAAAATGGCTTGTTATGAGATTACAGATCATTATCAGCAAATGGTTAACGAATTCGGTGATCTAGAACCTCAAAATAACTTGTTATAAGATTGTAGCTCATTATCAGCGAATGGTTGGCCGATTTGGTGATCTAAAATCTCAGAATGACTTGTTATAAGATTACATCCCATTATCAGCTAACAGTTGACTGATTCAGTGATCTAGAACCTTAGAATGGCTTATTATGAGATTATAGCTGATTATCATTGAACGGTTGACTGATTCGATAATCTAGAACCTCAGAATGATTTGTTATGAGATTGTAGCTCATTATCTGTGAACGGTTGATGGATTCAGTGATCTAGAATCTTTGAATGACTTGTTATAATATTAGAGCTCATTATCAATGAATGATTGACCGATTCGGTAATCTAGAACCTTAGAATGGCTTGTTATGAGATTACAGCTCATTATTAGCAAACGACTGACCGATTCAGTGATATAGAAACTCAGAATGACTTATTATGAGATTACAGCTCATTATCAGCGAACGATTGACTGATTCAGTGATCTAGAACCTTAGAATGGCTTGTTATGATATTATAGCTTATTATCAGCAAATGGTTGACCGATTCAGCAATCTAAAACCTCAGAATGACTTGTTATGAGATTGTAGCTCATTATCAGCGAACAGTTGGCTAATTCGGCAATCTAGAATCTTAGAATGACTTGTTATTAGATTACAGCTTATTATCAGTAAATGGTTGACTGATTCAGTGCTCTAGAACCTCAGAATGACTTGTTATGAGATTATAGCTCATTATCAGCAAATAGTTGACCGATTTAGTGATCTAGAACCTCAAAATGACTTGTTATGAGATTGTAACTCATTATCAGTGAACGGTTGATCAATTTGGCAATCTAGAAACTCAGAATAGCTTGTTATGAGATTGTAGATCATTATCAGCAAACAGTTGACTGATTTGATGATCTAGAACCTCAAAATGGCTTGTTATGAGATTATAGCTCATTATAAGTAATCGGTTGACCGATTCGGTGATCTAGAATCTCAGAATGACTTGTTATGAGATTACAACTCATTATCAGCAAATGGTTGACTAATTCAATGATCTAGAACCTTAGAATAGCTTTTTATTAGATTATAGCTCATTATCAGTGAATGGTTGACTGATTCAATGATCTAGAACCTCAGAATGGCTTGTTATGAGATTATAACTTATTATCAGCAAATGGTTGACCGATTCGGTGATCTAGAACGTCAGAATGACTAGTTATGAGATTACAGCTCATTATGAGCGAACGGTTGACCAATTCAACAATTTAAAACCTCAGAATGGCTTGTTATGAGATTACAGCTCATTATCAACAAACAGTTGACCGATTTGGTAATCTATAACCTCAGAGTGAATTTTTATGAGATTGTAGCTCATTATCAGTGAATGGTTGACCGATTCGGTGATCTAGAATCTCAGAATGACTTGTTATGAGATTACAGCTCATTATTAACAAACGGTTGACCGATTCGGTGATCTAGAACCTTAGAATGGCTTGTTATGAGATTATAGCTCATTATCAGCAAATGGTTGATCGATTACAGGTCATTATTAGCAAACAGTTGACTGATTCGGCAATCTCAAACCTCAGAATGACTTGTTATGAGATTGTAGCTCATTATCAATGAATGGTTGACTGATTTGGTGATCTAGAATCTCAGAATGACTTGTTATGATATTACAACTCATTATCAGTGAATGATTGACCAATTTGATGATCTAGAACCTCATAATGGCGTGTTATGAGATTACAGCTCATTATCAGCAAACGGTTGACTGATTTGGTGATCTAGAACCTTAGAATGGATTGTTATGAGATTACAACTCATTATCAGTGAATGGTTGACCAATTCGGTGATCTAGAAGCTCAGAATAGCTTGTTATAAGATTATAGCTCATTATCAGTGAATGGTTGACCGATTCGATGATCTAGAATCTCAGAATGGCTTGTTATGATATTGTAGATCATTATCAGCAAACGGTTGACTGATTCGATGATCTAGAACCTCAAAATGGCTTGTTATGAGATTGTAGCTCATTATCAGTGAACGGTTGACTGATTCAATAATCTAGAATCTCAGAATGATTTATTATGAGATTACAGCTCATTATCAGTGAACGGTTGACTGATTCAATGATCTAGAAACTTAGAATGGCTTGTTATGAGATTACAGCTCATTATCAATGAACGGTTTACTGATTTAACGATTTAGAACCTTAGAATAGATTGTTAGGAGATTAAAACTCATTATTAGCAAATGATTGACCGATTCGAGAATCTAGAACTTTAAAATGACTCGTTATGAGATTACAGCTCATTATCAGCGAACAGTTGACCAATTCGGCAATCTAGAACCTCAGAATAGCTTATTATGAGATTATAGCTCATTATCAGCAAACAATTGACCAATTCGGTGATCTAGAACCTCAGAATGACTTGTTATGAGATTGTAGCTCATTATCAGTGAATGGTTGACTGATTTAGTGATCTAGAATCTTAGAATGACTTATTATAAGATTGTAGCTCATTATCAGTGAATGGTTGACCGATTCGGCGATCTAGAACCTCAGAATGGCTTATTATGAGATTATAGCTTATTATCAACAAATGATTGAACAATTCAGTGATCTAGAACCTTAGAATAGTTTGTTATGAGATTACAGCTCATTATCAGCAAATGATTAACCGATTCAGCGATCTACAACCTCAGAATGGCTTGTTATGAGATTATAGCTCATTATCAACAAACGGTTGACTGATTCGACAATCTAGAAACTTAGAATGAATTGTTATGAGATTGTAGCTCATTATTAGTGAATGGTTGACCAATTTGGCAATCTTGAATCTCAGAATGACTTGTTATAAGATTACAACTCATTATCAGCAAACGGTTTACCAATTCGGCGATCTAGAACCTCAAAATGGTTTGTTATGAGATTACAACTCATTATTAGCAAATAGTTGACCAATTCGGTGATCTAGAACCTCAAAATGGCTTGTTATGAGATTACAACTCATTATCATTGAATGCTTGACTGATTCAGAGATCTAGAAACTTAGAATGGTTTGTTATGAGATTATAGCTCATTATCAGCAAATGGTTGACCGATTAAGCAATCTAGAACTTCAGAATGACTTGTTATGAGATTGTAGCTCACTATCAGCAAACGGTTGACCGATTCGGCGATCTAGAATCTCAAAATGAGTTGTTATGAGATTACAGCTCATTATCAGTGAACAGTTGACTAATTCGGTGATCTAGAACCTCAGAATGACTTTTTATGAGATTATAGCTCATTATCAGCAAATGGTTGACTGATTCAGTGATCTAGAACCTTAGAATAGGTTGTTATGAGATTACAGGTCATTATCAGTGAACGGTTGACCGATTTGGAGATCTAGAACCTCATAACAGCTTTTTATGAGATTGCAACTCATTATCAGCAAACAGTTGACCAATTCGGTGATCTAGAACCTTAGAATGACTTGTTATGAGATTACAGCTCATTATCAGCAAATGGTTGATCGATTCAGTGATCTAGAACCTCAAAATGACTTGTTATGAGATTGTGACTAATTATCAGTAAACAGTTGACTAATTCGGTGATCTAGAACCTCAGAATGGCTTGTTATGAGATTACACCTCATTATCAGTAAATGGTTGACCGATTCAGTGATCTAGAACCTTAGAATGGCTTGTTATAAGATTACAGCTCATTATCAGTGAACGGTTGACCGATTTGGTGATCTAGAACCTCAGAACGGCTTATTATGAGATTACAACTTATTATTAGCAAACGGTTGACTGATTTGGCAATCTAGAATGTCAGAATGACTTGTTATGAGATTGTAGCTCATTATCAGTGAATAATTGACTGATTTGATGATCTAGAATCTCATAATGACTTGTTATGAGATTATAGCTCATTATCAGCGAACAGTTGACCGATTCGGCGATCTAGAACCTCAGAATGGCTTGTTATGAGATTATAGCTCATTATCAGCAAATGGTTGACCGATTTGGCAATCTAGAACCTCAGGATAGCTTGTTATAAGATTATAGCTCATTATTAGTGAACAGTTGACTGATTCAGCGATGTAGAACCTTAGAATAGCTTGTTATGAGATTACAGCTCATTATCAGTGAACAGTTGATCGATTTGGTAATCTAGAATCTCAGAACAACTTGTTATGAGATTGTAGATCATTAACAGCAAATGAATGACTGATTCGAGGATCTAGAACCTCAAAATGGCTTGTTATGAGATTGTACCTCATTATCAGTGAACGGTTGACCGATTCGGTGATCTAGAATCTCAAAATGACTTGTGATGAGATTATAGCTCATTATCAGTGAACGGTTGATCGATTCAGTGTTCTAGAACCTCAGAAAAGCTTGTTATGAGATTACAGCTCATTATCAATGAAGGGTTGACTGATTCAATGATCTAAAACCTGAGAATGGCTTGTTATGAGATTAAAGCTCATTATCAGCAAATGGTTGAAAGATTTGGTGATCTAAAACCTCAAAACAACTTGTTATGAGATTATAGCTCATTATCAGTGAACGGTTGACTGATTCGGCGATCTAGAATCTCAGAATGACTTGTTATGAGATTACAACTCATTATCAGTGAATGGTTGACCGATTCAGCAATCTAGAACCTCAGAATAGCTTTATATGAGATTACAGCTCATTATTAGTGAATAGTTGACTGATTTAGTGATCTAGCACCTTAAAATAGCTTTTTATGAGATTACAACTCATTATTAACGAACGGTTGACCGATTCGGTGATCTAGAAACTCAGAATGGCTTGTTATGAGATTACAACTCATTATCAGAAAATGGTTGACCGATGTGGCAATTTAGAACCTCAGAATGACTTGTTATGAGATTGTAGCTCATTATCAGTGAATGGTTGACCGATTCGGTGATCTAGAATCTCAGAATGACTTGTTATAAGATTACAGCTCATTATCAGTGAATGGTTGACCGATTCAATGATCTAGAACTTCAGAATGGCTTGTGTATCATCTTAAAAAGGAAGCACTTCCATTTTGATAGGCTTAGCACCCTGATTTAGTATGGTTGGCATTTTAGATTTGCATCTGTGCTTGATTATACATGTGTAGATGAAATTAGGGTTAGGATCTTATGGATTCTCTAGGATTTCTCTCTCTATGGCTCTTCTCTCTAGGTAGGATCTATGTATTGGTCCTCTTGGGCCTCATCCTACTCTCTCTCTAGGCCTCTAGGCCTTCTTAATCACTCTAGCACATTCCCCTACCTTTCTAGGTCACCGGCTGATGTAGAAACCTTTCTGCAACATTCTGGTGACATACCTTAAACCTCAGGTCAGGGTCGAGGTCGACATAGGCCTTTGCCAGGTATTGGTCCCCACTTTCAAATCTAAAGCTTATCAGGGCCTGGAACTTAAAATAGGTCCTCGGGTTCCAATGCGGAAGTGTTTTCTCTGATATTTGAATTAACATGTTTTGTCCTTAGTTGGCAAATGTGATTGGACCATGATTCAAGGTAAAATCTAAATTGTATCCCTTGCATTGCCCTAGGAGGCCTATGTTGAGATCTCTATATAAAAACTCTCTTTTGCCTTCATTTGATCATGAAAGGAAATCAGGAGATTATATGATGGAATGATGAGGCAAGCAAGCAAGAGGATGATATAGAGGAACATGCTAGGAGGACATATATCATCATCTTCAATCAAGCACTTTGAGGACAAAACTATGGTGGATTTTCATTGAAGCAAGAAGCCTCTTTCTTTAGATCTACTATTTCAAGCATTCAAAGGACATTACCGATTCGGCAGTCTAGAACCTCAGAATGACTTGTTATGAGATTACAACTCATTATCAGCAAACAGTTGACCGATTTGGTGATCTAGAACCTCAGAATGACTTGTTATGAGATTACAACTCATTATCAGTGAACGGTTGACCAATTCTGTGATCTAGAACCTCAGAATGGCTTGTTATGAGATTACAGCATATTATCAGCAAACTGTTGACCAATTCAGCAATCTAGAACCTCAGAATGACTTGTTATGAGATTGTAGCTCATTATCTACAAACAGTTGAGTAATTCAATGATCTAGAATCTTAGAATGACTTGTTATGAGATTACAGCTTATTATCAATGAACAGTTGACTGATTCGGTGATCTAAAACCTCAAAATGGCTTGTTATGAGATTACAGCTCATTATCAGCAAACGGTTGACTGATTCAACAATCTAGAACCTCAGAATGGCTTGTTATGAGATTATAGCTCATTATTAGTGAATGGTTGACCGATTCAATGATCTAGAACCTCAAAATAGCTTGTTATGAGATTACAACTCATTATCAGTGAATGATTGACCAATTTAGCGAGCTAGAACATCAGAATGACTTTTTATGAGATTATAACCCATTATCAGCAAACGGTTGACTGATTCGGCGATCTAGAACCTCAAAATGACTTGTTATGAGATTGTAACTCATTATCAGTGAATGGTTGACCGATTCAGCGATCTAGAATCTCATAACAACTTGTTATGAGATTGTAGATCATTATCAGCAAACAGTTGACTGATTCGACGATCTAGAACCTTAAAATGGCTTATTATGAGATTGTAGCTCATTATCAGTGAATGATTGACCGATTTAGCGATCTAAAACCTCAGAATTACTTGTTATGAGATTACAACTCATTATCAGTGAATGGTTGACCAATTCAGCTATCTACAACCTCAAAACGGCTTGTTATGAGATTACAACTCATTATCAGCAAACGGTTGACTGATTCAGTGATCTAGAACCTCAGAATGACTTGTTATGAGATTGTAGCTCATTATCAATGAATGGTTGACCGATTTGGCGATCTAGAATCTCAGAATGACTTGTTATGAGATTACAGCTTATTATCAGCGAACGGTTGACTGATGCAGCGATCTAGAACATCAAAATGGCTTTTTATGAGATTACAGCTCATTATCAGCAATAGGTTGACTGATTCGGCGATCTAGAATGTCAGAATAGCTTGTTATGAGATTACAGCTCATTATCAGTGAATAATTGACCAATTCGGTGATCTAGAACCTCAGAACAACATGTTATGAGATTATAGCTCATTATCAGTGAATGGTTGACCGATTCGACAATCTAGAACCTCAGAATGACTTATTATGAGATTGTAGCTCATTATTAGTGAACGGTTGACATATTCGGTGATCTAGAATCTCAGAATGACTTGTTATGAGATTATAGCTCATTATCAGTGAACGGTTGACCGATTCGGTGATCTAGAACCTCAGAAAGTCTTGTTATGAGATTACAACTTATTATCAGCAAATGGTTGACTGATTTATTGATATAGAATATTAGAACAACTTGTTATGACATTACAGATCATTATCAATGAACGATTGATTGATTCGGTGATCTAGAACCTCAGTATGACTTGTTATGAGATTACAAGTTATTATCAGTGAACGATTGACCGATTCAGTGATCTAGAACCTTAGAATGACTTTTTATGAGATTACAACTGATTATCAACAAATGGTTGACTGATTCAGTGATCTAGAACCTCAAAATGACTTGTTATAAGATTGTAACTCATTACCAGTGAATGGTTGACCGATTTGGTGATCTAGAATCTTAGAACAGCTTGTTATAAGATTGTAGATCATTATCAACAAATGGTTGACTGATTCGATGATCTAGAACCTCAAAATAACTTATTATGAGATTGTATCTGATTATCAGTGAACGGTTGACCGATTTGGTGATCTAGAATCTCAGAATGACTTGTTATGAGATTACAGCTCATTATCAGTGAACGGTTGACCGATTCAGTGATCTAGAACATTAGAATGGCTTGTTATGAGATTGTAGCTCATTATCAATGAATAGTTGACCAAATTGGCAATCTAGAATCTTAGAATGACTTGTCATGAGATTATAGCTCATTATCAACAAATAGTTGACCGATTCGGTGATATAGAACCTTAGAATGACTTATTATGAGATTATAGCTCATTATCAACAAATGGTTGACTAATTGGGAAATCTAGAACCTCATAACTGCTTGTTATGAGATTATAGCTCATTATCAGCAAATGGTTGACCGATTTGGTGATCTAGTACCTCAGAACAACTTGTTATAAGATTGTAGCTCATTATCAGTGAACGGTTGACTGATTTGGCAATCTAGAATCTCAAAATGACTTGTTATGAGATTACAGCTCATTATCAGCAAATGGTTGACCAATTTGCTGATCTAGAACCTCAGAATAGCTTGTTATGAGATTACAGCTCATTATCAGCAAACGGTTGACCAATTCAATGATCTAGAAATTTAGAATGGCTTGTTATGAGATTACAGCTCATTATCGGCGAACAATTGCCTGATTTGACAATCTAGAACCTTAGAACGTCTTTTTATGAAATTACAACTCATTATCAGCAAACGGTTGATCGATTCGGTAATCTAGAACCTCAGAATGACTTGTTATGAGATTGTAGCTCATTATCAGTCAATGGTTAACCAATTCAGCGATCTAGAATCTTAGAATGACTTGTTATGAGATTACAACTCATTATCAATGAACGGTTGACCGATTCGGCAATCTAGAACCTTAGAATGGCTTGTTATGAGATTATAGCTCATTATCAGCAAATGGTTGACTGATTCGGTGATCTAGAACCTCAGAATGGCTTTTTATGAGATTACAGCTCATTATCAGTGAACGGTTAACCAATTCAAAGATCTAGAACCTCAGAATGGCTTGTTATGATATTACAGCTCATTATCAGTGAACGGTTGACTGATTTAGTGATCTAGAACCTCAAAATGACTTGTTATGACATTACAGCTCATTATCAGTAAATAGTTGACTAATTTGGCAATCTAGAAGCTTAGAACAGCTTATTATGAGATTACAGCTCATTATCAGTAAACAGTTGGCCGATTCAGTGATCTAGAACCTTAGAAGGACTTGTTATGAGATTGTAGCTCATTATTAGCGAACGGTTGACTGATTTGGTAGTCTAGAATCTCAGAATGACTTTTTATAAGATTACAGCTCATTATCAGCAAACTATTGACCAATTTGGTGATCTAGAACCTCAGAACAGCTTGTTATGAGATTACATCTCATTATTAGCAAACGGTTGTCCAATTCAATGATCTAGAACCTCAGAATGGCTTGTTATGAGATTACAGCTCATTATCAGTGAACAGTTGCCCGATTCAACAATCTAGAACCTTAGAATTTCTTTTTATGAGATTACAACTCATTATCAGCAAATGGTTGATCGATTCGGCAATCTAGAACCTTAGAATGACTTGTTATGAGATTGTAGCTCATTATCAGTGAAGGTTTGACCGATTTGGAAATCTAGAATCTCAGAATGACTTGTTATGAGATTACAACTCATTATCAGTGAATGGTTGACCGATTCAGCGATCTAGAACTTAAGAATGGCTTGTTATGATATTACAGCTCATTATTAGCAAACAGTTGACCGATTCAGTGATCTAGAACCTCAGAATGGATTATTATAAGATTACAACTCATTATCAGTGAATGGTTGATCGATTTAGTGATCTAGAACCTTAGAATGACTTGTTATGAGATTAAAGCTCATTATCAGGGAACGGCTGACCGATTCAGCGATCTAGAACCTTAGAATGACTTGTTATGAGATTACAGCTCATTATCTGTGAATGATTGACTGATTCAGTGATCTAGAACCTCAAAACAACTTTTTATGAGATTACAGCTCATTATCAGTGAACAGTTGACTGATTCAACCATCTAGAACCTTAGAATGTCTTGTTATGAGATTCAACTCATTATTAGCAAATGGTTGACCGATCGGTGATCTAGAATGTCAGAATGACTTGTTATGTGATTATAGCTCATTATCAGTGAACAGTTGACCAATTCGGCAACCTAGAACCTTAGAATGGCTTGTTTTGAGATTAAAGCTCATTATTAGCAAACGGTTGACCGATTCAGTGATCTAGAACCTCAGAATGACTTGTTATGAGATAGTAGCTCATTATCAGTGAACGGTTGACCGATTCGATGATCTAGAATCTTAGACTAACTTTTTATGTGATTACAGCTCATTATCAGCGAATGATTGACAGATTTGGCTATCTCAAAACTCAGAATGGCTTGTTATGAGATTACAGCTTATTATCAACAAATAGTTGACTGATTTAGTGATCTAAACCTTAGAATGGCTTGTTATGAGATTACAGCTCATTATCAGTGAACGGTTGATCGAGTCAGTGATCTAGAACCTCAGAATGGCTTGTTATGAGATTACAACTCATTATCAGCAAATGGTTGACCAATTTAGCAATCTAAAACTTTAGATGACTTGTTATGAGATTTTAGCTCATTATCAGCGAATGGTTGACTGATTCGGTGATCTAGAATCTCAGAATGACTTTTTATGAGATTACAACTCATTATCAGTGAACGATTGACCGATTCGGTGATCTAGAACCTTAGAATGACTTATTATGAAATTACAGCTCATTATCAGAAAACGGTTGACTGATTCAGCAATCTAGAACATCAGAATGACTTGTTATGAGATTACAGCTCATTATCAGTAATGGTTGACCGATTCTGTGATCTAAAACCTCAGAATGGCTTGTTATGAGATTATAGCTGATTATCAATGAACGGTTGACCAATTCAGTGATCTAGAACCTCAGAATGACTTGTTATGAGATTACAGCTCATTATCAACAAACAGTTAACCGATTTTGTGATCTAGAACCTAAAAATGACTTGTTATGAGATTGTAACTCATTATCAGTGAACAGTTGACCGATTCGGCGATCTAGAATCTCAAAACAACTTGTTATGAGATTGTAGATCATTATCAACAAACGGTTGACTAATTCGATGATCTAGAACCTCAAACTGGCTTGTTATGACATTGTAGCTCATTATCAGTGAACGGTTGACCGATTCGATAATCTAGAATCTCAAAATAATTTGTTATGAGATTACAGCTCATTATCAGTAAATAGTTGACTGATTCAATGATCTAGAACCTCAGAATAGCTTGTTATGAGATTTCAGCTCATTATCAGTGAACGATTGACTGATTCAATGATCTAGAACCTCAGAATGGCTTGTTATGAGAATACAGCTCATTATCAGTAAATGGTTGACCAGCTCGATGATCTAGAACCTTAGAATGACTTGTTATGAGGTTATAGCTCATTATCAGCGAACAACTGATGAATTTAGTAATTTAGAACCTTAAAATGACTTGTTATGTGATTACAGCTCATTATCAGCAAGCGGTTGACTGATTTGATGATCTAAAACCTCAGAATAACTTTTTATGAGATTATAGCTGATTATCATTGAACCGTTGATCGATTCAGTGATTTATAATCTCAGAATGACTTGTTATGAGATTATAGCTCATTATCAGTGAACTATTGACCGATTCAGTGATCTAGAACCTCAGAATGGCTTGTTATGAGATTACAGCTCATTATCAGCAAACAATTGACCAATTTGATGATCTAGAACCTTAGAATGGCTTGTTATGAGATTACAGCTCATTAACAGCACTGGGGTGAACCCACAATGGTGGGTTACACTTTTTTGCCTAAACGGACACTGTACTCTAGATTTTCAATAAAACTTTTAGATTCAAATGCATATTGTCGTTAAACCGTTAAGAATCAGAAGATGAAGTAAATTAGAGTCTTTTAGCATTTTCTATCTAGATTCTAAATATATTTTTTATTTTTATTTTTTAATTTATTTGATTGGCTTTTTCTTTCTCCCACAAAAATTGGTATGTTGCTAAAAATGTCATTTTCAAAGAGTTACATTGTTTTCGTAGAGCAAAACTTTTTTTCTAAAATAGATATCAATGTGATTCTTTCAAATTTAGTTTTTTAACATCCATATGGAGGGCATGTAATTGATTTTATGACATTATCATGATAATTTCATATTTTATTAACGTTTGAAGTAGACTAAGCCGTAATTTTGACATACCTTGACTACATAGCTTATAACTTTTTGTGTATTTGTCCAATTTTATTTTTATTTTTTTTGATAGAAAGATAACTTAAATACCTAGGGCATAGATATTTTTTAGAATTTTTTTTCTCTCATTTACTATTTTTCCATAAGCATCGAACATAGAGGTGGAGATACGGTGAAATATCTATGTTTAGTAAAACTAAAAATACAAAGTCATAATAAACTTAATATATATTAACATTATAATATTTGGAAAGAGTTTTCTCAATACTACCTTACTAAATAGATAGGTTTTTTGAATGGATTCATTTGATCTGCCAAAAGATAAAGTTGAAGTGATTTTTTATCAGCATTTTAATAGGTGCGAAGGAGACTCCATTGTAGATATGAATGAGGAGTATATATGTTATATCAATGATTTTTTTATCTAAGAGGCTTTGAGCTAACCATTTATAATTAATTCCTTCATATTGAATCTCTCAAGGCTTAAATAATCATATTTTATTAAAAATGTGTCATTTCAGCAAAAATCAGCATGTCTAAAAAAGTGTAACCCACTATTGTGGGGTCACCTAGTGAACAATTGACTGATTCGCTGATCTAGAACCTCAGAATGGCTTGTTATGAGATTAAAACTCATTATCAGCAAATGGTTGACCGATTCGGCAATCTAGAACCTCAAAATGACTTGTTATGAGATTGTAGCTCATTATCAGTGAACGGTTGACTAATTCAGTGATCTAGAATGTCAGAATGATTTGTTATGAGATTATAGCTCATTATCAGCAAACGGTTGACTAATTTGACAATCTAGAACCTCATAACAGTTTGTTATGAGATTACAGCTCATTATTAGCAAACGGTTGACTGATTCAGCTATCTAGAACCTTAGAATGGCTTGTTATGAGATTATAGCTTATTATCAGCAAACAGTTGACCGATTCGGTGATCTAGAACCTCAGAATGGCCTATTATGAGATTACAGCTCATTATCAGCAAATGGTTGACCAATTCGACAATCTAGAACCTTAGAATGACTTGTTTTGAGATTATAGCTCATTATCAGTGAACAGTTGACTGATTCGGCGATCTAGAATCTTAGAATGACTTATTATGAGATTACAGCTCATTATCAGTGAATAGTTGACCGATTCAGTGATCTAAAACTTGAGAATGGCTTATTATGAGATTACAACTCATTATTAGCAAACAGTTGACTGATTCGGTGACCTAGAACCTTAGAATGGCTTGTTATGAGATTACAACTCATTATCAGCAAACGGTTGACCGATTAAGCAATCTAGAACCTCAGAATGGCTTATTATGAGATTATAGCTCATTATCAGTGAATGGTTGAACGATTAGCGATCTAGAATAACAGAATGGCTTGTTATATGATTACAGCTCATTATCAACAGACGGTTGACCGATTCGGTGATTTAGAACCTCAAAATTTCTTGTTATGACATTGTAACTCATTATGAGTGAACGGTTGATCGATTCGGCGATCTATAATCTCAGAATGGCTTGTTATGACATTGTAGATCATTATCAGCAAATGGTTGACTGATTCGATGATCTAGAACCTCAAAATAGCTTGTTATGAGATTATAGCTCATTATCAGCGAACGGTTGACCGATTCGGTGACCTAGAATCTTAGAATGACTTATTATGAGATTACAACTCATTATCAGCGAATAATTGACCGATTCAGTGATCTAGAACCTCATAACAGCTCATTATCAGTGAATGGTTGATTGATTCAATGATCTAGAACCTCAGAATAGCTTGTTATGAGATTACAACTCATTATCAGCAAATGGTTGACCGATTTGGCAATCTAAAATGTTAGAATGACTTGTTATGAGATTAGAGTTCATTATCAGCAAACGGTTGACCTATTCGATAATCTAGAACCTCAGAATGACTTGTTATGAGATTGTAGCTCATTATTAGTGAATGGTTGACTGATTCGGTGATCTAAAATCTCAGAATGAGTTGTTATGAGATTACAACTCATTATCAGTTAATGGTTGACTAATTCGATGATCTAGAACCTCGAAATGGGTTGTTATGAGATTATAGCTCATTATCAGCAAATGATTGACTGACTCGGTGATCTAGAACCTTAGAATGGCTTGTTATGAGACTACAACTCATTATCATGAATGGTTGACTGATTCGGTAATCTAAAAGCTCAGAATGGCTTGTTATGAGATTACAGCTCATTATCAGTGAATGATTGACTCATTCAGCGATCTAAAACCTTAGAATGACTTGTTATGAGATTACAACTTATTATCAAGAAATGGTTGACCAATTCAGCGATCTAGAATCTCAAAACAACTTGTTATGAGATTGTAACTCATTATCAGTGAATGGTTGACCGATTCGGCGATCTAGAATCTTAGAATAGCTTGTTATGAGATTATAGATCATTATCAGCAAACAGTTGACTGATTCGATGATCTACAACCTGAAAATGGCTTGTTATGAGATTGTAGCTCATTATCAGTGAATAGTTGACCAATTCAACAATTTAGAATCTTAGAATGACTTGTTATGAGATTACAGCTCATTATCAGCGAGGTTGACTGATTCAGTGATCTAGAACCTTAGAATGGCTTGTTATGAGATTACAACTCATTATCAATGAACGGTTGACTGATTCAATGATCTAGAACCTTAGAACGGCTTGTTATGAGATTATAGTTCATTATCAGCAAATGATTGACCGATTCAGCAATCTAGAACCTTAGAATGACTTGTTATTAGATTATAGCTCATTATCAGTGAACGATTAACCAATTTGGCAATCTAGAACCTTAGAATGACTTGTTATGAGATTGTAGCTCATTATTAGCACACGGTTGACTGATTCAGCAATCTAGATCCTCAGAATGACTTGTTATGAGATTGTAACTCATTATCAGCAAATGGTTGACCGATTCATCGATCTAGAATCTCAAAATGACGTGTTATGAGATTATAGCTCATTATCAGTGAACAGTTGACCGATTTGATGATCTAGAACCTTAAAATGGCTTGTTATGAGATTACAGCTCATTATCAGCAAAAGGTTAACCGATTCGGCAATCTAGAACCTCATAATAGCTTGTTATGAGATTACAACACATTATTAGTAAATGGTTGACCGATGCGGTGATCTAGAACCTCATAATGACTTTTTATGAGATTATAGCTTATTATCAGCAAACGGTTGATCGATTCAGTAATCTAGAACCATAGAATGACTTTTTTTGAGATTGTAGCTCATTATCAGTGAATAGTTGATTGATTCGGTGATCTAGAATCTCAGAATGACTTGTTATGAGATTACAGCTCATTATCAGTGAATGGTTGACTGATTTAGTGATCTAGAACCTCAAAATGGTTTGTTATGAGATTATGGCTCATTATCAGCAAATAGTTAACTGATTTGCTGATCTAAAACCTCAGAACAGCTTGTTATGAGATTACAGCTCATTATCAGCGAACGGTTGACCGATTCGGCAATCTAGAACCTCAAAATGGCTTATTATGAAATTACAGCTCATTATCAGTGAATGGTTAACTTATTCGGTGATCTAGAAACTTAGAATGACTTGTTATGAGATTATAGCTCATTATCAGTGAATGGTTGACTGATTCAATGATCTAGAACCTCAAAATAGCTTGTTATGAGATTATGGCTCATTATCAAAAAATAGTTGACCGATTCGATGATCTAGAACCTCAAAATGGCTTGTTATGAGATTACAGCTTATTATCAATGAAAGGTTGACTGATTCAATGATCTAGAAGCTCAAAATGGCTTGTTATGAGATTACAACTCATTATCAGTGAACGGTTGACCAATTCATTGATCTAGAACTGCACAATGACTTGTTATGAGATTATAGCTCATTATTAGTGAATGGTTGACTAATTCAGTGATCTAGAATCTCAGAATGACTTATTTTGAGATTAAAACTCATTATCAGTGAACAGTTGACCGATTTGGCAATCTAGAACCTCAGAATGGCTTATTATAAAATTACAACTCATTATCAGTAAACGGTTGACCGATTCAGTGATCTAGAACCTTAGAATGGCTTGTTATGAGATTACAGCTCATTATCAGTGAACGGTTGACCGATTCGGTGATCTAAAACCTTAGAATGACTTATGATGAGATTATAGCTCATTATCAGTGAACGGTTGACTGATTTGGTGATCTAGAACCTCAGAATGACTTGTTATGAGATTATAGCTCATTACCAGCAAATGGTTGACCGATTCGGCAATCTAGAACCTCAAAATGACTTGTTATGAGATTGTAACTCATTATCAGCAAACGGTTGACCTATTCGGTGATCTAGAATCTCATAATGGCTTATTATGAGATTGTAAATCATTATCAGCAAATGGTTGACTAATTCGATGATCTAGAACCTAAAAATAGCTTGTTATGAGATTGTAGCTCATCATAAGCGAATAGTTGACCAATTCGGCTATCTAGAATCTCAGAATAAGTTGTTATGAGATTATAGCTAATTATCAGCAAACGGTTGACCAATTCAGTGATCTGGAACCTCAGAATGGCTTATTATAAGATTACAACTCATTTTCATTGAACGATTGACTGATTTAATGATATAGAACCTTAGAGCATCTTTTTATGAGATTACAGCTCATTATCAGCAAACGGTTGACCGATTCAATGATCTAGAACCTTAGAATGACTTGTTATGAGATTACAACATATTATCAGTGAACGGTTGACCAATTCAGCAATCTAGAACCTCAGAATGGCTTCTTATGAGATTATAGCTCAATATCAACAAATGGTTGACCGATTTTGTGATCTAGAACCTTAGAATGACTTGTTATGAGATTGTAGCTCATTATCAGTGAATGGTTGACGAATTTGGTGATCTAAAATCTGACAATGACTTGTTATGAGACTACAACTCATTATTAGTGAATGGTTGACCAATTTGGTGATCTAGAACCTCATAACAACTTGTTATGAGATTACAACTCATTATCAACAAATGGTTGATCAATTTGGTGATCTAGAACTTTAGAATGACTTGTTATGAGATTACAGCTCATTATCAGTGAATGGTTGACCGATTCGGTGATCTAGAACCTTAGAATGGCTTGTTATGAGATTACGGCTCATTATCAACACATGGTTGACCAATTCAGTAATCTAGAATCTCAGAATGACATGTTATGAGATTAAAGCTTATTATCGGTGAACGGTTGACCGATTCGGCGATCTAGATTCTCAAAATGACTTGTTATGAAATTACAGCTCATTATTAGAGAATGGTTGACCGAATCAGTGATCTAGAACCTCAGAATGGCTTGTTATGAGATTATAGCTCATCATCAGCAAATGGTTGACCAATTCAGTGATCTAGAACCTCAGAATGGCTTGTTATGAGATTACAACTCATTATCAGTGAATGATTGACCGATTTGGCGATCTGGAACCCCAGAATGGCTTGTGATGAGATTACAACTCATTATTAGCGAATGGTTGACCAATTCCGTGATCTAGAACCTCAGAATGACTTGTTATGAGATTATAGCTCATTATCAGCAAATAGTTGACCGATTTGGCGATCAAGAACCTATAAATGACTTGTTATGAGATTGTAACTCATTATTAGTGAATGGTTGACCAATTTGACAATCTATAATCTCAGAATGGCTTGTTATGAGATTATAGATCATTATCAGCAAATGGTTGACTGATTCAACAATCTAGAACCTCAAAATGGCTTGTTATGAGATTTAGCTCATTATCAGCAAATGGTTGACCGATTTGGCGATCTAGAATCTCAGAATGACTTGTTATGAGATTACAACTCATTATCAGCAAATAGTTGACCGATTCAGCAATCTAGAACCTCTGAATGGCTTGTTATGAGATTACAGCTCATTATTAGTGAATGGTTGACTGATTCAAGGATGTAGAACCTCAGAATGGCTTGTTATAAGATTATAGCTCATTATCAACAAACGGTTGACCGATTCGGCGATCTAGAACCTTAGAATGACTTGTTATAAGATTACAGCTCATTATCAGTGAATGGTTGATCACTTCGGCAATATAGAACCTCAGAATAGTTTCTTATGAGATTACAGTTCCTTATCAACAAATGGTTGACCAATTCGGTGATCTAGAACCTCAGAATGAATTGTTATGAGATTGTAGCTCATTATCAGCGAACGGTTGAGTGATTCAGTAATCTAGAATCTCAAAATGACTTGTTATGAGATTATAGCTCATTATCAGTGAACAGTTGACCGATTCAGCAATCTAAAACCTCAGAATGGCTTGTTATGAGATTACAACTCATTATCAACAAATGGTTGACCGATTCGATGATCTAGAACCTCAGAACGGATTATTATGAGATTACAGCTCATTATCAGCAAATGGTTGACTGATTTGGTGATCTAGAATCTGAGAATGACTTGTTATGAGATTATAACTCATTATCAGTGAACGATTGACGTATTTGATAATCTAGAACCTCAAAATGGCTTATTATGAGATTACAGCTCATTATCAGCAAATGGTTGACCGATTCGACAATCTAGAACCTCAGAATGACTTGTTATGAGATTTTAGCTCATTATTAGCAAATGGTTGACTGATTTGGCATTCTAGAATCTCATAATGAATTGTTATGAGATTATAGCTCATTATCAGCGAATGATTGACTGATTCGGTGATCTCAAACCTCAAAATGACTTGTTATGAGATTACAGCTCATTATCAATAAACGGTTGACTGATTCAGTGACCTAGAACCTAAGAATGACTTGTTATGAGATTACAACTCATTATTAGTGAACGGTTGACCATTTCGGTGATCTAGAACCTCAAAATATCTTATTATGAGATTACAGCTCATTATCATCGAACGATTGACCGATTCAGCAATCTAGAACCTCAAAATGAATTATTATGAGATTACAGCTCATTATCAGCAAATGGTTGATCGATTCAGCGATCTAGAACCTCAAAATAACTTGTTATGAGATTGTTACTCATTATCAGCAAATGCTTGACTAATTCGGTGATCCAGAACCTTAGAATGACTTGTTATGAGATTATAACTCATTATCAGTAAATGGTTGACCAATTCAGCGATCTAGAACTTCTGAATGGCTTATTATGAGATTACAGCTCATTATCAGTAAATAGTTGACCGATTCAGTGATCTAGAACCTAAGAACAACTTGTTATGAGATTACAGCTCATTATCAGTAAACGTTTGACCGATTTGGCAGTCTAGATCCTTAGAATGACTTGTTATGAGATTGTAGCTCATTATCAGTGAACAGTTGACTGATTCGGTGATCTAGAATCTTAGAATGACTTGTTATGAGATTACAGCTCATTATCAATGAATGGTTGACCGATTCAGTGATCTAGAACCTTAGAATGGCTTGTTATGATATTATAGCTCATTATCAGCAAACGGTTGACTGATTCAGCGCTCTAGAACCTCAGAATGGCTTGTTATGAGATTATAGCTCATTATCAGTGAACAGTTGACCAATTCGGTGATCTAGAACCTCAGAATGGCTTGTTATGAGATTACAGCTCATTATCAGCAAATGATTGACTGATTCGGTGATCTAGAACCTTAGAATGACTTGTTAGGAGATTACAACTTATTATCAGCAAACGGTTGACTGATTTAGTGATCTAGAACCTCAAAATGACTTGTGATGAGATTGTAACTCATTATCAGTGAATGGTTGACTTATTCGGCAATCTAGAATCTCAGAATAGCTTGTTATGAGATTGTAGATTATTATCAGGAAATGGTTGACTGATTTGATGATCTAGAACCTTAAAATAGCTTATTATGAGATTGTAGCTCATTATCAGCGAATGGTTGACTGATTTGGCAATCTAGAATATCATAATGACTTGTTATTAGATTAAAACTCATTATCAGTGAATGGTTGACCAATTTAGTGATCTAGAACCTCAGAATGGCTTATTATGAGATTACAGCTCATTATCAGTAAACAGTTGACTGATTCAATGATCTAGAACCTCAGAATGGCTTGTTATGAGATTACAGCTCATTATCAGCAAATAGTTGACCGATTCGGTGATCTAGAACGTTAGAATGACTTGTTATGAGATTATAGCTTATTATCAGCGAATGGTTGACCAATTTGGCAATCTAGAACCTTAGAATGGCTTTTTATGAGATTATAGCTCATTTTCAGCAAATGGTTGATTGATTTAGTGATCTAGAACCTCAGAATGACTTGTTATGAGATTATAGCTCATTATCAGCGAACGGTTAACCGATTCGGTGATCTAGAATCTTAGAATGACTTGTTATGAGATTACAGCTTATTATCAGCGAACGGTTTACCGATTCGATGATCTAGAACCTTAAAATGACTTGTTATGAGATTACAGCTCATTATCAATAAATGGTTGATTGATTCAGTGATCTAGAACCTCATAACGACTTGTTATGAGATTACAGTTCATTATCAGTGAACGGTTGATCGATTCGGCAATCTAGAACCTCAGAATGGCTTGTTATGAGATTATAACTCATTATCAGCAATTAGTTGACCAATTCGGTAATCTAGAACCTCAAAATGACTTGTTATGAGATTGTAGCTCATTATCAGTGAACGGTTGACCGATTTGGTGATCTAGAATCTCAGAATGACTTGTTATGAGATTACAGCTCATTATCAGTGAATGTTTGACCGATTTGATAATCTAAAACCTTAGAATGGCTTTTGTATCATCTTAAAATGGAAGCACTTCCATTTTGATAGGCTTAGCACCTCATTTAGTATAGTTGGCATATTAGATTTGTATCTGTGCTTGATTATACATGTGTAGATGAAATTAGGGTTAGGATCTTGTGGATTCTCCTAGATTTCTCTCTCTATAGCTCTTTTCTCTAGGTAGGATCTATGTATTGGTCCTCTTGGGCCTCATCCTACTCTCTCTCTGGGCCTCTAGGCCTTCTTAAACACTCTGGCACATTCCCTTACCTTTCTAGGTCCCCGATTGATCTGGAAACCTTTCTGCAAGTTTCTGGTGACCTACCTGAAACCTCGAATGAGGGTTAAGGTTGACCCTGACCTAGGTCGGGGTCGAGGTCATCCATGACCTAGGTTAGGGATGAGGTTGACATAGACCTTTGCCAGATATGGGTCTCTGCTTTCAAATATGAAGCTTATCGGGGCCCAGAACTTAAAATAGGTCCCCGAGTTCGGATGTGGAAGTGTTTTCTCTGATATTTGAATTAATATGTTTTCTCGTTAGTTAGAAAATTTTATTAGACCATGATTCAAGGTTAAATCTAAATTTGGATGCCTTGCATTTCCCTAGGAGGCCTATGTTGAGATCTCTATATAAACTCTCTTTTGCCTTCATTTGATCATGAAAAGAAATCGGGAGATTACATGATGGAATGATGAGGCAAGCAAGCAAGAGGATGATATAGAGGAACATGCTAGGAGGACATATATCATCATCTTCAATCAAGCACTTTGAGGACAAAACTAGGGTGGATTTTCATTGAAGCAAGAAGGCTCTCTCTTTAGATCTACTATTTCAAGCATTCAAAGGACATTACCATGGGGTAGCAATTATGGATTGTGAGTTGATAGGAATGCTTTAGCCTTGGGGGCTTGGTATGCATTCTTTGTCATATTTGAATCTATGCATTGCTTTCTTATTTCTATGTTATGTTAGGATTGTTAATTTAGAAGATTAGATCTTGATATTGCATGTTGAAAAGCACTTTTCAAAAGATCGATACACACACACACTACATTTTATATTCGGCTATTCGTAGAGGTGGAGATCACAAAAATAGGGGTTTGACTAAGGCAAAACCCTATATAGCCACCCTAAAATTCCTCTTTTTAGATATTTTTAGGTGTTGTTTTTGGGAGTTATAGGTGCAAGACAACAAATTTGAGACCATATTTGGATACCCTTTTCAGCAAACTTCTGAGATCCACAAACAGATTTTCTGTCAACACTACGCAGGTTAGGGTCGACATTATTGGGTCAGGGGTGACATTTGCGGGTTAAGGTCAACCTTTTTCATAAGATGATATTGGAACAAAAAAATATTTTTGGGTTTTGTTCATCTTTGCGTTCTGGTTTGGGATCAACTGTCAGATTTTCCTGAAACTCAATACAGACCTCAGAAAATGAGTGTTTCCAGATCTACTATGTTATGAGGTAGGTATCTTGTCCATTTATTTATTACATGTTCCTCAAGCTATTTTATCATAATAATTAAGTGTAAGAAAAAATAAATTTGGCTTTAGGATCTCGCTTTACCACATTACACAAATATTATTTAGGAAATCCTTCTTGTGCCAAATTTTATACCTTATATTTTTGTGAACCCGACATGATTAGTTGGACCTTCCAACAGCTTACACTGTTGTGAGTGTCTCAACTAATGTCGAGTATCTGACCACTCTACCATCTCACAGTAAGGTCTCCATATCACATCTATACCTAGGATACGGTCAAGCATAATCACATAATCACATATGAGGTTATCTCCATGCTACCAGACATCTGCCAGTGGATATGCAAAGGCTCTAAGTGTACTCACATCTACCATCACAGGAGTACCTTGTGGTCATGTACATGTATAATGCTCAAACATCCAAACCTGTAGTAGGGTGCACACCGTAAGACTCTCCCACTTTTACCTCACCATCTGAATCAGATCATGATAAAGACGAGCTAACATACTGTGGCCCCATGCGATAGTGACCCTGTCACTCTCCATCCTATGTACAAGATGGTGAATGGTGCTAAATGTATGTGATAAAACCTAACCTATTGGGAGCACGCTCAGACATGCAAATTTTAGAGATAAACATCAAATAACAATATTATACATGTCTAAAATCATACTACTAAAAAACAAGAAAAAATTCATCACAACCTCCGATGAGCCAAACAAGTGCACCCAAGCCTTGTTGAATTGCTCTTAGAGAGGTTTGTGGGTGTGATCACCCAACACAATATTATGATCTCAGTATTTGATAACAATGCAAGCTAAGAGAGTGAAGAACTCAAGAACAAGTATGAGAAACTTGTCTCAAGCCATCACAATGATTTGATGAATGCAAAAGCTAATCTAAATTGGTATGTAAGACTAACTAAGATTCATTCTATTATAAACCTAAGATGTGATATCTAGATTCAACAATGAAATAAATATGAACTAAAAACTACAATTGCTATAAAAATGCTAAATTACTCAAGAAAATCTAGAACTAAATTAGCATGATAACAATGCATAAATGAGAGATGATTTGCTCTTGAGAAAGACTTCTATTTATAAAATTTTTGGAGGAGAGAGAGGGCTTGGATGAGGTGGAGCTTATGTGGCATCCACATAGGTGCCACATGAGGGACACATAAGCCATGCAAGAGACCCACTTTGCTCACACATGTGTGAGAAACTTTGGATGTGATGGGTCAAAGTGTACTTAAAGCACACATGTGAAGAATCTTGTAAGAAGGTGTAAGAGGGTGTAAGAGTTTTGGACCAATGAGACACTTTTAGAAAGTGTAAGAAGGTGTCATCATAGGTGTAAGAAACCTTGTTGACACCAAATAAGGATTATTTGGAAAAGTTAATTTTTGAAAATTTGCTCACACATGTGTGAGCAAATAATTAGGACTAATTATTGTAGGAATAAAAAAATTAGCTTAATTAACCTTAGTTAATTAATGAATAGGTTTATTTGATGAGAGTGATGGGAGGTAGGGTAGGATCTAGGTTCAAATTAGCTTAATCTAAATTTAAAATTTAGATTAATTTAGTTTAGTAGAATTTAAATCATGTGAAGGAATAAATAAATTAAAAATTTATTTAAAGGGGATTAATGAGGGATAATGTATTAAATAAGATTTAATACATTAAAAAAGGGGAGTATTTAAATTAAATTCAAATACTAAGGAAAGTGAATCATATTTAATTAAATAAATCTAATTAAATAGATAGAAGAATATAAAAAATATAATTAATTAAAATTAACTATAATGTTATGGGAATATTAATTAAATTAATATAAGGACGATTTTGGATGTCTACATTTTGCCCCTCTTTGTTGCATTGTCAAAAGTGACCTTGTGTCAAAGAAAAGAAAATAAGATGCCTCAGAGGGTTCAGAAAACCTATGGTAGCGAGAGCGGAGGAGGGTGCCCCCTCAAGAAAATAATAAGAAAAAATACAAATTTTTAATAAAATTTTCTCGAAAAGGCAAGAAAATGGGGAAAGTAGACCAATTGGATGGCGTGTCTAAGAAAAATAGAGGAGAAACAGGGACCAGAACGGGAAAAGGGAAGATCGATGGAAGAAATGGGTCCCAAGGGGCTATAAATAGTCTATCAGGGCCCATGGACAAGTCACTTTCACTCACAAAGAGCAAAAAAAGAGAAGAAGAAGAGAGCCATGGCAGTGTAACAAGAGCAAGCACAACTTGGGGAGCGCGTTTGGGTACACCAGCAGCCGACGGATGCGGGACCACCAATGAGTAGTCGAGCACCAACCTTGTCATTGATGTATTTAATATTTTTAAAGGGTAGTTAGGTGCAATAAATACCCCTAAATAGGTGTGCAACGTAGATGGCGATCGCCTGTTTGCTGTCTGCGTAGACGACCGACAGACGATGGTCATCTGCGCAGACAGAGATTTGACCAATCTTCTTCTACAAAGGTGGGGGGACAAAAATGTGCGGCGGAGATGGCGATGTGTAACACCGCCGTTTGCACGGCAAGAGAGGTGGCGGCCTAAACCGCCATCTCCGTAGACTATCATCTGCAAAGATCCACTGGCTCCACAGACTGGCGACTGCAAAAGTTTGCCGTATACGAGGGTTAACCGTCATCTGCGCAGATTTGACCCAAAAATAGAAGAAAAGAGAGGAGGAAGAGAAAAGACAAGGGTCCGGGAATATTTTTCAGTGCCCCGGACAGGCCTGGGACATTTTTTGATGTACCAGCATGCTATCTAATTACTGACATATGTTTGCTAACTACAAGAGGAGACAATCACATTTCAAGTCAGGGAGTGCTACCTAGTGACTATGGAGCTAGAGCAACACCTGACAGCGATAGAGTGGGGAGTGGTGACGCTGTGTGGACTAGAGCATGTGTGGCATTGGCCGCATCTTCGAGCGCATAATGCGCTCATGTCTACTTTGATAAAGAGGTGGCACAGTACCACCTCTAGCTTCCACTTCCCTATAGGGGAAGCAACTATCACTCTCCATGATGTATGAAGGATTTATAGAGTGCCCATTCAGGGGCTCATACCAGAGTACTGCATGGAGGGATCAGAGGCGTACGTGGAGATGGCGCTAAGGCGGAGGTTCATAGATCTACCAATTACACGGCAGTGGATGTCATGGATAGGAGCGATGACCATGGAGCCATGGCCATGGTGACTAGCGCTCTATTTGGAAGGATTGATAGGGGGACATCTCATGTCTGATCATGTAGGCAAGGGGTTCCCTATAGGCTAGGCGTGAGTGCTGAGAAACATGGTCAAGGATGGCAACCAGTACTGTTGGGGATACATCATCCTCGGTCAGTTATATTATGATCTACATATGTGTGCCTACTACAGGGGTAGGGCACTAGGGCCTGGATGTACACTCCTATTGGTATGGGCATGGGAGAATATAGTGGTCACATGACCGATTAGACACCAGGAGACCTGGGTGACATATGAGCCTTTTGTGTTTCGGTACAGGCTACCTATTAGTTATGAGGCCACAGATTCAGTAGGATACTGGCGTGCCAAAATATATGTGATAAAATCTAACTTGTTGGGAGCACGCTCAGACATGCAAATGTTAGAGATAAATATCAAATAACAAAATTATACATGTCTAAAAGCATACTACTAAAAAAAAGAAAAGATTCATCACAACCTTCGATGAGCCAAAAAAGTGCACCCAAGCCTCATTGATTTTCTCTTAGAGAGGTTTGTGAGTGTGCTCTCCCAACACAATATTATGATCCCACTATTTGATAACAATGCAAGCTAAGAGAGTGAAGAACTCAAGAACAAGTATGAGGAACTTGTCTCAAGCCATCAAAATGATTTGATGAATGCAAAAGCTAATCTAAATTGGTATGCAAGACTAACTAAGATTCATTCCATTATAAACCTAAGATGTGATATGTAGATTCAACAATGAAATAAACATGAACTAAGAACTACAATTGCTATGAAAAATGCTAAATTACTCAAGGAAATCTAGAACTAAATGTTAGATTTGCTGAACTGCAAATCAACCCAAGAAACCTGCATGCATAACTGTCACGAGGTAGAAGCAAAAGACAGAGGAGAAAGAAGAAGCTATGGCGGCCAAAAAGGCAGAGAGTTGAAAACCATATTGCAAGAATAAGCTTCTATTAACAACAATAATAAATTACAATCTCGATGAAGAAATGAAAGCGGTGATTCCTTATAAAGGATACCGAAACCCTAAAAGGGAAACTTTTAGGAAATAGAAACTGCCTAAGTGAAACTTAAGCACTAAAGAGTAACTTAATTAATTACTCTAACACCCCCCTTAAGTGTAACTTAGGGAGAAGAAAAATAGCTAACTACTGCAGAAAGCAGGAAAGATGGCTCCCAGCAACTAGGCCTGATCAGGTACCCAAAACAAGAAAGGGAAAAGATGTCCCAGAGAGAGGAAAAATAATGAGCAAGAAGCATCTCTGAACCAAGGAACTGTAAACTCTATCAGAAGAGACTGCTGGAACCCCCACTGAAGTGCATGACCAGGTAGAGAAGACAAATGTCTGAAGAGCTGATCAATCAAACAAGGAAGTAATAGAACCAACAGGTGAACCCCCCATAATGTGGAACTGGGAGAGGTTACAGGAACACTGAAATGTAATGCCAAAAACATCTGCAGAAAGTAGAACCAGGAACACCAACAGTGCAATAGAAGCACACACACGGGATAAAGGGCGGTGTCATCAACACACAGCATGGGCTAATGTCATGGAAGGTATGCTCACTTGACAAAGGTGGATGCGCCTAAAGCGGTATAAACATCATAACCCCCCATGGCACTTTATAACAGAGTGCGAGTACATCAACCGTACAAGGTGTACAAGATCCCCAAAAAATAGAAGAAGGCACTTTATCTTAGTGCATTTATAGAATAAAGAATGCATCAAAAGAGCATACAATGCTCAGAAGTCAGAAAGAAGAGTGAACTATAAACCAGAAGAAGAGATCCCAGGACCTGTAGAACCAAGCAATCCACCAGAGGGCATAAACTGCCAATCTCAGAGGAGAGAAAATCTAGAGAAGAATCTAGAAAAAATACCTCTACCACTGAATAGAACACTGAACTAGCTTTCCGACGATATCTCGTTTGCCGAAAAAGGAGTCCGGATGAGCCAGATATGACTCCCGAAAGGCAAAAAGAGACATCAGACTTCAACAGAAAAAAATGCTATCAAAACGGCAGAACCCAAAACCCTAACCTTCATCATCGGAAACTGCTCGGAAAGAGCTTTTCGACGGTATATGGAAGTCAGAAAAAGACCCCCGTATGCTCAAGATAGAGCAAAAAAGGCCCAGGTACCCCCAAAAAACCAAAAAAGGTTACAAAAGAGCCCCAGGGGCTAAAAAAGGAGGCCCTCGGTCGCATGGCCCACGCAGGGGCTAGACCGGAGCCCCCGGTTGCTAATAAAACCATGTGCTTAAGAAAATAGCCCACAGGGGTTTATATAAAAGCGCCACCACCGGGCGGAGCGGAGGCCGCCGGTGGAACGGAGCTGGGGCGGGCGTCGAGCGGGAGGGGCTGTGACCGTAGAGGGGCGCCGACGGAGGGAGCTGGCGGGGTGGTTGGGGCCGCAGAAGCCGGAGGCAGGGTTGCAAAGATCGGCAGTGGTGGGGTTACAGAGTGCAGAGGTCGCTGAGGCGGAGGGACCGCGGGGGCGGCGGCGGCCGCAGCAGGATAAAGAGCCCGCGGGGACCAGGAGGAGGCGCACCGTCGGAGGCCGGACCCGGGTGGGGCGGTGGCGGCCCGGCGGTGGCGCGATTCAAAACACACTACGCGCGGTATAAACCGCATAAAAAAACATTAAAAAATAATGTTTTTTTAATTTTTTTTCTCGTAATCCGTGCCCGTACGACCCTAGGAGGCCGAAAAAATTCACCAGATGCCCCGGTGTCCAAAATAGACATATTTTATATCAATCCTGGGGTTTCTGGGCCTTCCGAACTCAATCGTGAGGTCGGTTTTGGTCCAAAATGCCTCTAAAAATAGAGACCCCCAGAACTAATGAAAAGATGCTAGAAAAACCCTGGTGGACTTCAAACCCTCGAACCCTTCAAAAACTCGAACAGCCAGCAGCAAGATGGCTCTGATACCATGTTAGATTTGCTGAACTGCAAATCAACCCAAGAAACTTGCATGCATAACTGTCACGAAGTAGAAGCAAAAGACAGAGGAGAAAGAAGAAGCTATGGCGGCTAAAAAGGTAGAGAGTTGAAAACCATGTTGTAAGAATAAGCTTTTATTAACAACAATAATGAATTACAATCTCGATGAAGAAATGAAAGCGGTGATTCCTTATAAAGGATACCGAAACCCTAAAAGGAAAACTTCTAAGAAATAGAAATTGCCTAAGTGAAACTTAAGCACTAAAGAGTAACTTAATTAATTACTCTAACAAATTTGCATGATAACAATGCATAAATGAGAGATGATTTGCTCTTGAGAAAGGCCTCTATTTATAGAGTTTTTGGAGGAGAGAGAGGGCTTGGATGAGGTGGAGCTTATGTGGCATCCACATAGGTGCCACATGAGGGACACATAAGCCATGCAAGAGGCCCACTTTGCTCACACATGTGTGAGCAACTTTAGATGTGATGGGTCAAAGTGTACTTAAAGTACACATGTGAAGGATCTTGTAAGGTGTAAGAGGGTGTAAGAGTTTTGGACCAATAAGACACTTTTGGAAAGTGTAAGAAGGTGTCATCATAGGTGTAAGAAATCTTGTTAGCACCAAATAAGGATTATTTAGAAAAGTCAATTTTTAGAAATTTGCTCACACATGTGTAAGAAAATAATTCGGACTAATTATTGTAAGAATCAAGAAATTAGCTTAATTAACCTTAGTTAATTAATGAATAGATTTATTTGATGAGAGTGATGGAAGGTAGGGTAGGATCTAGATTCAAATTAGCTTAATCTAAATTTAAAATTTAGATTAATTTGGTTTAGTAGAATTTAAGTCATGTGAAGGAATAAATAAATTAAAAATTTATTTAAAGGGGATTAATGAGGGATATTGTATTAAATAAGATTTAATACATTAAAAATGGGGAGTATTTAAATTAAATTCAAATACTAAGGAAAGTGAATCATATTTAATTAAATAGATAGAAAAATATAACAAATATAATTAATTAAAATTAACTATAATGTTATGGGAATATTAATTAAATTAATATAAGGAAGATTTTAGACGTTTACACTAAAAATACTATACCCTTTGTGTTGGGCACTACAACCAAAGCAAGTATATATAGCATCACTCTTCGTACCAAGGGTGTTGGACCTGCTAGTATGGCTGCCAATGATATCTGATCTAATCGGGTCCTCATCTATGCTACCTGTCCCAAACAGTACTCCATATCTGCAAAAACCTCAGATGAACCCTGTGGTCCTCTCGGTCTGACAGGCTCACCTCGGACTGGAAACCGCAGGATCCTATACACATCCTCTAGTGTGACTATGATCTCTCCTGATGGAAGATGGAAAGAACATGTATCCTCATCCCAACTCTATACCAGGGCAGATATCATAGGCTGATGGAACCTCAGTTGTGGTAGGACTGCTACCCATTATAATCCTACGTCTCTCAATAACTGTATCTCATCCTGCTGTAGCTTGGCAACACTCCCTCTGACAGATAACAGTAACCCTCCAAAGGGATGCTCTCGAAGATGGACTGGATCCTGCAAGCACAAATATGGATCATATCAGTACTTCTACATCAAACATCTATAGTACCCACTTGACCTGGTTAAGGTTGACCTTTTTTGGTCAAGGTCGACCTTTATGGGTCAGGGTCAACTTTTATGGGTCAGGGTCGACCTGGCCCCAAAAAGGACAGAACCTCCCCAGTCAGGGTCAACCTTTATGGGTCAGGGTCAACCTTACTGGGTCAGGGTCAACCTTATTGGGTCAGGGTCGACCTTCCCTGTAAAAATATCAAAATTTCTATCACAGGTACTGGAAATAGGAGCATACCTCAAGCAGTGGCTGTCTACTGGCTAGGCACTCCCTCAGAACCTCCATGCGACTCACTTGAAACTCCTCTCTCTTCGACATCCTTTACTCTGAAAATGGTAAGCATGAGGTAGTAAATGTCTCTTTCTCTTATTTATAGGTAGTAAATTAGGGTTTTACTAGGGTTTTCATTTGAAGTTATGTAGGTTAAATTCAAATTTTCCCTTTATATGCATTTAGATAGGCATCTACTCTTTTCATCATAACTTGAGTTTGGTAGCTCCATTTTTAGTGCCGTTAGAGGCATTAGAATCACGATTTAGATACCTAACCTCTTAAATTAGTTTAGGAAGGTTTAGGACCCTTCTAAATGGTTTAGGAAAGGATCTTCTTCAACAAATTACATATTTAGTGTATAGAAATTACCTTATCACCCTGTTTCACCTTCCATGAATTAGTAAGCCGAATCAGGGGGGCATAAGGGGCTTTATATACTTCTCAAGATCATCATAGTAAGACTTAGGTACTCTCTAGATTTTCATTAGCCTCGTGTGTTGTAGGTTGCAGATACTAATAGTTTCTTGCAAGATCTTCGCATTAAGGACTTAGCTATATCCTTTTTATACTTTATGATATTTTCTTACTTTAGCTTGCATATTCATGTAGTATCATATCTAAGCTAAAGTGGGGGCTAAATGTATAGTCTTAAAATGGAAGCACTTCCATTTTGATAGGCTTAGCACCCTCATTTAGTATGGTTGGCATATCAGATTTGCATTTGTGCTTGATTATACATGTGTAGATGAAATTAGGGTTAGGATCTTATGGATTCTCCTAGATTTCTCTCTCCATGGCTCTTCTCTCTAGGTAGGATCTGTGTATTGGTCCTCTTCGGCCTCATCTTAATCTCTCTCTAGGCCTCTAGGCCTTCTTAAACACTCTGGAACATTCACCTACCTTTCTAGGTCCCCGGCTAATCTGGAAACCTTTCTGCAACTTTCTGGTGACCTACCTGAAACCTTAGTTCAGGGTTGAGTTTGACCTTGACCTAGGTTAGGGTCAAGGTCGACCCTGACCTAGGCTAGGGTTGAGGTCGACATAGAATTTTGCCAGGTACTAGTCCCCACTTTCAAATATGAAGCTTATCACAGCCTGAAACTTAAAATAGGTCCCCAGGTTCGGATGCGGAAGTGTTTTCTCTGATATTTGAATTAATATGTTTTCTCCTTAGTTGGAAAATGTGATTGGACCATGATTTGAGGTGAAATCTAAATTTGGATCCCCTTGCATTTCTCTAGGAGGCCTATGTTGAGATCTCTATATAAACACTCTCTTTTGCCTTCATTTGATCATGAAAGGAAATCGGGAGATTACATGATGGAATGATGAGGCAAGCAAGCAAGAGGATGATATAGAGGAACATGCTAGGAGGACATATATCATCATCTTCAATCAAGCACTTTGAAGACAAAAATATGGTGGATTTTTATTGAAGCAAGAAGGCTCTCTCTTTAGATCTACTATTTCAAGCATTCAAAGGACATTACCATGGGGTAGCAATTATGGATTGTGAGTTGATAGGAATACTTTAGCCTTGAGGGCTTGGTATGCTTTCTTTGTCATATTCAAATCTATGCATTTCTTTCTCATTTCCATGTTATGTTAGGATTGTTAATCTA
>MU225283.1:25691-35996 GCA_018584345.1 Thuja plicata | reverse complement strand
TTACAATTTGATCAAGGAAATTGATTTGAATTGAAAATGTTGCAAAGCATTGATTCAGAAATTTGATAAATTGATAAAATAATAAATGGGGCCCAAAGTCTAGGCGACCATTTTAGGGTGCATACATGACTAAGGCTAAACCCTATATAGCCACCCCAAAATCCCTCTTTTAAGATATTTGCGGGTGCTATTTTCGGGAGTTACAGGTGCAGGACAGCAGATTAGAGACCAGATTTGGATACCCTTTTCAGCAAACTTCTGAGATCTGCAAATAGATTTTCTGTCGACACTGCGTAGGTCAGGGTCGATATTATTGAGTCCAGGGTGACATTTGTGGGTCAAGGTCAACCTTTTTCATAAGATGACATCAGAACGGAAAACAATTTCTAGGTTTTGTTCGTCTCTGCATTCTGGTTCGGGATCAACTACCATATTTTCCTGAAACTCAATATAGACCTCAGAAAATGAGTGTTTCCAGATCTACTATGTTATGAGGTTGGTATCTTGTCCATTTATTTCTTACATGTTCCTCAAGCTATTTTATCATAATAATTAAGTGTAAGAAAACATAAATTTGGCCTTAGGATCTTGCTTTACCACATTACACAAATCTTATTTAAGAAATCCTTCTTGTGCCAAATTTTATACCTTACAGCTTGTTATGAGATTACAGCTCATTATCAGTAAACGGTTGACCGATTTGGTGATCTAGAACCTCAAAACAGCTTGTTATGAGATTACAGCTCATTATCAGTGAACGGTTGACTGATTCGGCAATCTAGAACCTCAGAATGACTTGTTATGAGATTACAGCTCATTATCAGCAAATGGTTGACCAATTCGGTGATCTAGAATCTCAAAATGACTTGTTATGAGATTGTAACTCATTATCAGTGAATGGTTAACCGATTCAGTGATCTAGAATCTCAGAATGGCTTGTTATTAGATTATAGATCATTATCAGCAAACAGTTGACTGATCTGATGACCTAGAACCTCAAAATGGCTTGTTATGAGATTATAGCTCATTATCAGTAAACGATTGACTGATTCGGTGATCTAGAATCTCAGAAAGACTTGTTATGAGATTACAGCTTATTATCAGTGAATGGTTGACCGATTCAGTGATCTAGAGCCTCAGAATGACTTGTTATGAGATTACAGCTCATTAGCAGTGAACAAATGACTGATTCAATGATCTAGAACCTCAGAATAACTTGTTATGAGATTAAAGCTCATTATCAGCAAATAGTTGACCGATTCAGCGATCTAGAACCTCAGAATGACTTGTTATGAGATTACAGCTCATTATCAGCGAACTATTGACCAATTCGGCAATCTAGAACCTCAGAATGACTTATTATGAGATTACAGCTCATTATCAGCAAATAGTTAACTGATTCAGTGATCTAGAACCTCAGAATAACTTGTTATGAGATTGTAGCTCATTATCAGTGAACGGTTGACCAATTCCGTGATCTAGAATCTTAGAATGACTTGTTATGAGATTACAACTCATTCTCAGTGAACGGTTGACCAATTTGCTGATCTAAAATTTCAGAATGGCTTGTTATGAGATTACAGC
Source organism: Thuja plicata (assembly GCA_018584345.1). Lineage (NCBI taxonomy): Eukaryota > Viridiplantae > Streptophyta > Pinopsida > Cupressales > Cupressaceae > Thuja > Thuja plicata. Next base: position 34,412 of record MU225283.1, on the reverse strand, counting down.
TCATTATCAGAGAATGATTGACTGATTCGGCGATCTAGAACCTCAGAATAGCTTGTTATGAGATTACAGCTCATTATAGCGAATGGTTGACCGATTCAGTGATCTAGAGCCTCAGAATGGCTTATTATGAGATTACAGCTCATTATCACCAAATAGTTGACCGATTCAGAAATCTAGAACCTCAGAATGACTTGTTATGAGATTGTAGCTCATTATCAGTGAATGATTGACCGATTCAGGGATCTAGAATCTCAAAATGACTTGTTATAAGATTACAGCTCATTATCAGCAAACAGTTGACTGATTTGGCAATCTAGAACCTCAGAATGGCTTGTTATGAGATTACAGCTCATTATCAGCAAACAGTTGACTAATTCGGCAATCTAGAACCTTAGAATGACTTGTTATGAGATTTTAGCTCATTATCAGCAAATGGTTGACCGATTCGGTGATCTAAAATCTCAGAATGACTTGTTAATAGACTACAGCTCATTATCAGCAAAAAGTTGACCAATTCAGTGATCTAAAACCTCAGAATGGCTTGTTATGAGATTACTACTCCTTATCAGCAAACGGTTGACCAGTTCGGCAATCTGGAACCTCAGAATGGCTTGTTATGAGATTACAGCTCATTATCAGTGAACAGTTGACCGATTCAGTGATCTAGAATCTTAGAATGGCTTGTTATGAGATTATAGCTCATTATCAGTGAATGGTTGACCGATTCGGCGATCTAGAACCTCAAAATGACTTGTTATGAGATTACAGCTCATTATTAGCAAACGATTAACCGATTCGGCAATCTAGAACCTCAAAATGACTTGTAATGAGATTGTAACTCATTATCAGTGAACGGTTGACCGATTCAGCAATTTAGAATCTCAGAATGGCTTGTTATGAGACTTTAGATCATTATCAGCAAATGATTTACTGATTCGACGATCTAGAACCTCAAAATGACTTGTTATGAGATTGTAGCTCATTATCAGCGAATAGTTGACCAATTCGGTGATCTAGAATCTCAGAATGATTTGTTATGAGATTACAGCTCATTATCAGTGAATGGTTGATTGATTCAGTGATATAGAACTTTAGAATGGATTTTTATGAGATTAGAACTCATTATCAGTGAAGGTTTGACTGATTGAATGATCTAGAACCTCAGAATAGCTTGTTATGAGATTATTGCTCATTATCAGTAAATGGTTGACCGATTCGGCGATTTAGATCCTCAGAATGACTTGTTATGAGATTATAGCTCATTATCAGTGAATGGTTGACCAATTTGACAATCTAGAACCTCAGAATGGCTTGTTATGAGATTACAGCTCAATATCAGCAATTGGTTGACCAATTCGGTGATCTAAAACCTCAAAATGACTTGTTATGAGATTGTAGGTCATTATCAGCAAATAGTTGACTTATTCAGTGATCTAGAATCTTAGAATGAATTGTTATGAGATTACAGCTCATTATTAGTGAATGGTTGCCTGATTCGGTGACCTACAACCTCAGAATAGCTTGTTATCAGATTACAGCACATTATCAGCAAACGGTTGACGAATTCAGTGATCTAGAACCTCAAAATGGCTTGTTATATGATTACAACTCATTATCAGTGAATGGTTAATTGATTCAGTGACCTAGAACCTTAGAATTCCTTCTTATGAGATTACAGCTCATTATCAGCAAACGGTTGACTGATTCAGCAATCTAGAACCTTAGAATGACTTGTTATGAGATTGTAGCTCATTATCAGCGAACGGTTGACCGATTTAGTGATCTAGAATCTTAGAATGACTTGTTATGAGATTATAGCTCATTATCAGCGAATGGTTGACTGATTCGGTGATCCAAAACTTTAGAATAGCTTATTATGAGAGTTCAGCTCATTATCAGCTAACGGTTGACCGATTCAATGATCTAGAACCTCAGAACGGCTTGTTATGAGATTACAGCTCATTATCAGTGAATAGTTGACCGATTCGGTAATCTAGAACCTAAGAACAACTTGTTATGAGATTACAACTCATTATCAATGAACAGTTAACTGATTTGGTGATCGAGAACCTTAGAATGACTTGTTATGAGATTACTACTCATTATCAGCAAATGGTTGATCGATTCGATGATCTAGAACCTCAAAATGACTTGTTATGAGATTGTAACTCATTATTAGTGAATGGTTGACTGATTTGGTGATCTAGAACCTCATAATGACTTGTTATGAGATTACAGTTTATTTTCAGTAAACGGTTGACTGATTTGGCGATCTAGAACCTCAAAATGACTTGTTATGACATTGTAACTCATTATCAGCAAAAGATTGACCAATTTGGTGATCTAGAATCTTAGAACGGCTTGTTATGAGATTGTAGATCATTTTTAGCAAATGGTTGGCTAATTCGATGATCTAGAACCTCAAAATGACTTGTTATGAGATTATAGCTTATTATCAGTGAACGGTTGACCGATTTAGTGATCTAGAATCTTAGAATGACTTGTTATGAGATTATAGTTTATTATCATCGAACAGTTGACCGATTCAGTGATTTAGAACCTCAGAACAGCTTGTTATGAGATTACAGCTCATTATCAACAAACAGTTGACTGATTCAATAATCTAGAACCTCAGAATGGCTTATTATGAGATTATAGCTCATTATCAGCAAATAGTTGACCGATTCAGCAATCTAGAACCTTAGAATGACTTGTTATGAGATTATATCTCATTATAAGTGAACAATTGACTAATTTGGCAATTTAGAACATGAGAATGGCTTGTTATGAGATTACAGCTCATTATCAACAAATGGTTGACCGATTCGGTGATCTAGAACCTCAAAATGACTTGTTATGAGATTATAGCTCATTATCAACAAATGACTGATTGATTTGGCAATCTAAAATCTCAGAATGACTTTTTGTGAGATTACAGCTTATTATCAGCAAACGGTTGACCAATTCAGCCATCTAGAACCTCAGAATGGCTTGTTATGAGATTACAGCTCATTATCAAAAAATGGTTGACCGATTCGGTGATCTAGAACCTCAGAACATCTTGTTATTAGATTATAGCTCATTATCAGTGAACAGTTGACCAATTAGGTGATCTAGAACCTCAGAATGGATTTTTATGAGATTAAAACTCATTATCAGCAAACAGTTGACCGATTCAGCAATTTAAAATATCAGAATGACTTGTTATGAGATTGTAGGTCATTATCAATGAATGGTTGACCAATTCGGTGATCTAGAATCTTAGAATGACTTGTTATGAGATTACAGCTCATTATCAGTGAACGGTTGAAAGATTCGGTGATCTAGAACCTCAGAATAGCTTGTTATGAGACTACAACTCATTATCAGCTAACGTTTGACCAATTCGATGATCTAAAACCTCAAAATGGCTTGTTATGAGATTACAACTCATTATCATTGAACAGTTGATCGATTCGGCGATCTAGAACCTAAAAATGACTTGTTATGAGATTACAGCTCATTATCAGTGAATGGTTGACCGATTTCACAATCTAGAACCTCAGAATGACTTGTTATGAGATTACTGCTCATTATCAGTAAACGGTTGACTGATTCGGCAATCTAGAACCTCAAAATGACTTTTTATTAGATTGTAACTCATTATCAGTGAACGGTTGACTGATTCAGGAATCTAGAATCTCATTATGACTTGTTATGAGATTGTAGATCATTATCAGCAAATGATTGACTGATTTGACAATCTAGAATCTCAAAATAGCTTGTTATGAGATTATAGCTCATTATTAGTGAACGGTTGACCGATTTGCCGATCTAGAATCTTAGAATGAGCTGTTATGAGATTACAGCTCATTATCAGTGAACGATTGACTGATTGAGCGATCTAGAACCTCAGAAATGGTTGTTATGAAATTATAGCTCATTATCAGTAAATGGTTGACTGATCAATGATCTAGAACCTCAGAATGGCTTGTTATGAGATTACAACTCATTATTAGCAAATGGTTGATCGATTCAATGATCTAGAGCCTCAAAATGACTTGTTATGAGATTACATCTCATTATCAGTGAATAGTTGACCAATTCACCAATCTAGAACCTCAGAATGGCTTGTTATGAGATTACAGCTCATTATCAGCAAATGGTTGATAGATTCGGCAATCTAGAACCACAAAATAACTTGTTATGAGATTGTAGTTTATTATTAGTGAATGATTGACCAATTCAGTGATCTAGAATCTCAGAATGACTTGTTATGAGATTACAGCTCATTATCAGTGAACGGTTGATCGATTTAGTGATCTAGAACCTCATAATGGCTTGTTATGAGATTACAACTCATTATTAGTAAATGGTTGACAAATTTAGTGATCTAGAACCTTAGAATGATTTTTTATGAGATTACATCTCATTATTAGTAAACGGTTGACCCATTCAGTGATCTAGAACCTTAGAATGGCTTGTTATGAGATTACAGCACATTATCAGCGAATAATTGACCAATTTGGCAATCTAAAATCTTAGAATGACTTGTTATGAGATTATAGCTCATTATTAGCAAACGGTTGACCGATTCAGCGATCTAGAACCTTAAAATGATTTGTTATGAGATTGTAACTCGTTATCAGCAAATGGTTGACCGATTCGGCAATCTAGAATCTCAGAACGGCTTGTTATGACATTGTAGATCATTATCAGCAAATAATTGACTGATTCAATGATCTAGAACCTCAAAATGGCTTGTTATAAGATTGTAGCTCATTTTCAGTGAATGGTTGACTGATTCAGTGATCTAGAATCTTAGAATGACTTGTCATGAGATTATAGCTCATTATCAGTGAACGGTTGACAAATTTAGTGATCTAGAACCTTAAAATAGCTTGTTATGAGATTACAGTTCATTATCAATGAACGGTTGACTGATTCAATGATCTAGAATCTCAAAATAGTTTGTTATGAGATTATAGCTCATTATCAGTAAACGATTGACCGATTCGATGATCTAGAACCTCAAAATGACTTGTTATGAGATTACAACTCATTATCAGCGAATGGTTATGATATTGTAGCTCATTATCAATGAATGGTTGACTTATTCGGTGATCTAGAATCTCAGAATGATTTGTTATGAGATTACAGCTCATTATCAGTGAATAGTTGATCGATTCAATGATCTAGAACCTCAGAACTACTTGTTATGAGATTACAGCTCATTATAAGTGAATGGTTGACTGATTCAATGATCTAGAACCTCAGAATGGCTTGTTATGAGATTACAACTCATTATCAGCAAATAGTTGACCGATTTGGTGATTTATAACCTCAGAATGACTTGTTATAAGATTACAACTCATTATCAATGAATGGTTGACCAATTTAGAAATCTAGAACCTTAGAATGGCTTGTTATGAGATTACAACTTATTATAAGCAAACGGTTGACCGATTCAGTGATCTAGAACCTCAGAATGACTTGTTAGGAGATTCTAGCTCATCATCAGTAAATGGTTGACCGATTCAGCAATCTAGAATCTTAGAATGACTTGTTATGAGATTATAGCTCATTATCAGTGAACGGTTGACCGATTCAGTAATCTAGAACCTCAAAATGACTTGTTATGAGATTGTAGCTCATTATCAGTGAACGGTTGATCGATTCGGTGATCTAGAATCTCAGAATGACTTATTATGAGATTATAGCTCATTATCAGTGAATGGTTGACCGATTCAGTGATATAGAACCTCAGAATGGCTTGTTATGAGATTACAGCTCATTATCAGCAAACGGTTGATCAATTCAGTGATCTAGAACCTCAGAATGACTTGTTATGAGATTACAACTCATTATCAGCGAGTGGTTGACCAATTCGGTGATCTAGAACCTTAGAATGGCTTGTTATGATATTACAGCTCATTATTAGTGAACGGTTGACTGATTCGGTGATCTAGAACCTCAAAATGACTTGTGATGAGATTACAGCTCATTATAAGCAAAAAGTTGACTGATTCAATGATCTTGAACCTCAAAACAACTTGTTATGAGATTGTAACTCATTATCAGCACACAGTTGACCAATTTGGCGATCTAGAATCTCAGAATAGCTTGTTATGAGATTGTAGATCATTATCAATAAATGGTTGACTAATTCGATGATCTAGAACCTCAAAATAGTTTGTTATGAGATTGTAGCTAATTATCAGTGAATGGTTGACAGATTTGACGATCTAGAATCTCAGAATAACCTATTATGAGATAACAGCTCATTATCAGTGGACGGTTGATGGATTAAGCGATCTAGAACCTTAAAATGGCTTGTTATGAGATTATAGCTCATTATCAGTGAATAGTTACTGATTTAATGATCTAGAACCTCAAAATGACTTGTTATGAGATTACAGCTCATTATCCATGAATGGTTGACCAATTCAACAATCTAGAACCTCAGAATGGCTTGTTATGAGATTACAGCTCATTATCAGCAAACAGTTGACCGATTCGGTGATCTAGAACCCCAAAATGACTTGTTATGAGATTATAGCTCATTATCAGTGAATGGTTGATCGATTCGACGATCTAAAATCTCAAAATGACATGTTATGAGATTATAGCTCATTATCAGCAAATGATTTACCAATTCAGGGATCTAGATCCTCAGAATGGCTTGTTATGAGATTACAGCTCATTATCAGCAAATGATTGACTGATTCAGTGATCTAGAACCTTAGAATGGCTTGTTATGAGATTATAGCTCATTATCAGTGAATGGTTGATGGATTCGGTGATCTAAAACCTTAGAACAACTTGTTATGAGATTACAGCTCATTATCAGCAAACGGTTGATAGATTCGACAATCTAGAACCTCAGAATGACTTGTTATGAGATTGTAGCTCATTATCAGTGAACATTTAACTAATTCAGCAATCTAGAATCTCAGAATGACTTGTTATGAGATAATAGCTCATTATCAGCAAATGGTTGACTGATTAAGTGATCTTGAACCTCAGAACAACTTGTTATGAGATTACAGCTCATTATCAACGAATGGTTGACTGGTTCAATGGTCTAGAACGTTAGAATGGATTGTTATGAGATTACAACTCATTATGAGCAAACAGTTGACTGATTCAGCAATCTAAAACCTCAGAATGGCTTGTTATGAGATTATAGCTCATTATCAATGAATGGTTGACCAATTCGGCAATCTAGAACCTCAGAACGCCTTGTTATGAGATTATAGCTCATTATCAACAAACAGTTGACCGATTCAGGATCTAGAACCTCAAAATTACTTGTTATGAGATTATAGCTCATTATCAGTGAACAGTTGACCAATTTGGCGATCTAGAATCTCATAATGACTTTTTATGAGATTACAGCTCATTATCAGTGAATGGTTGATAGATTCGGTGATCTAGAACCTCAGAATGGCTTGTTATGAGATTACAGCTTATTATTAGGAAATGGTTGACCGATTCAGCAATCTAGAACCTTAGAATGACTTGTTATAAGATTGTAGCTCATTATCAATGAATGGTTGACCAATTCAATGATCTAGAATCACACAATGACTTGTTATGAGATTACAACTCATTATCAGCAAACAATTGACCAATTCAGTGATCTAGAGCCTCAGAATGGCTTGCTATGAGATAACAGCTTATTATCAGTGAACGATTCACTGATTTGGTGATCTAGAACCTCATAATGGCTTGTTATGAGATTACAGCTCATTATCAATAAACGGTTGACCGATTGACCGATCTAGAACCTCAGAATGACTTGTTATGAGATTACAGCTCATTATCAACAAATAGTTGACCAATTTAGTGATCTAGAAGCTCTAAATGACTTGTTATGAGATTGTAACTCATTATCAGTGAACGGTTGACTGATTTGGTGATCTAAAAATTTAGAATGGCTTGTTATAATATTTTTGATCATTATCAGTAAACGGTTGACTGATTCGATGATCTAGAACCTCAAAATAGCTTGTTATTATTGTATGCTGAATGTGGACCTCTGAATTCAATACAAACACAACATAGTCCTTACACAATCGCTTAATTCACAAAGAAAAACATGAATTGTTTTATCTGTGAATACGATTGAAGTGACTTGTTGCCTCCTAATTAGTTGTGGATGTTGAATTTTACCCTCAGAACGAGAGCCAACAACTTGACCATTGCTAACATGGAGGATTTAAGAATGCAAGAAGATGAGAAATGTCATTAATCTAAGAATGATTTGCAGCTATTCTATGGAAGTAAAGAAGCAATTAAACTAGCAAAAGAAAGAAAATACTCTTAGTCTAGAAATGAAAGCTTGTAATCTATGAAAAGAATTTGCTCTTAAACTAGAATTGAATTACTTGTAATCTATGAAAGCTTTGAGAACATCAAATTGAAATAATAGATATGGAAATGAATATTAAACTAAAGCATATATCATTAATTCCAATTGAAATCTTAGCCTAATTATGCAAAATGAGCTTAAAGCATGAAATCAAAAGTAAATTGCCTATAGTATTGATTCTCTCCAAAAAGTCCTCTTTAATGAAGAAAAGAAGGTCCAATTTATAGAAAACCATGGAAAAAGGATGAAGAGTTTCTTGAAAAGAAACAGTTGTCTCTTCATTCTCCATTTGAGACAAATAAGCAAAGATTATTTAAATAAAAGAATGAATTATTGCCACATAAGTGTCCTTTCACATGGAATTATGA
>MU225283.1:0-11817 GCA_018584345.1 Thuja plicata | reverse complement strand
ATTACACATGTGAAAGAAAAAGGACTTATCTTTATTGATTTTGAAAAAATAGTACATCCATGTCCATGTTATACATGTTGATTAAAAACTATCCAAATATGTGAAATTGTATTATATTGTATTCCTTGTCTTTAAATTTTACATTATGTATATATATATATATATATATGTGTGTTTGAGTTGTTTTCACACCTCAATAAGGTGAAAAGACACAACCCTTATTATATAATATTTTGAAAAACCACTAAACTAACTAAAAAATAACTACCTAACTTTCGGATTTGGCTTTGGTTGAAAATCCAAAACACATCATGAAAAGCTAATATTTTTTCTGGAGATAGGAAATTTGATTTCCCAAACTGGGTTGTTTTTATATTTTTAAAATTTGAGCATCTTCAGCCTCTGTCGGCATCATCCTTGTAGCAGGTTGAAATTCTAGCATTTTCTGAAGGCTTCGATTAGTTAGTTCTATTTATTTGTGTCATAAAGCTTCCTTCCTTTAATTTTTTTATTATGGAGAAACTTGCTTCTTGATAACGGATTGGGATTTCTAAATTCTCAAAATTTAGGGTACCACCAAACAGTTGACCGATTCGGTGAGCTACAACTTCAGAACAACTTGTTATGAGATTGTAGCTCATTATCAGCGAACGACTGACCGATTTGGCGATCTAGAATCTCAAAATAAATTGTGATGAGACTAAAGCTCATTATCAAGAAATGGTTGACTGATTCAGTGATCTAGAACCTCAGAATGGCTTGTTATGAGATTATAGCTCATTATCAGCAAACGGTTGACTGATTTAGTGATCTAGAACCTCAGAATGGCTTGTTATGAGATTATAACTCATTATCAGTGAATGGTTGACCGATTCAATGATCTAAAACCTTAGAATGGCTTGTTATGAAATTACAACTCATTATCAGTAAACGGTTGACCGATTCGGCAATCTAGAACCTCAGAATGACTTGTTATGATATTGTAGCTCATTATCAGTGAACGGTGACCGATTCGGCGATTTAGAATCTCAGAATGACTTATTATAAGATTACAGCTCATTATCAGCGAACAGTTTATCGATTCAATGATCTAGAACCTCAGAACAGCTTGTTATGAGATTACAGCTCATTATCAACAAACAATTGACCAATTCAGCGATCTAGAACCTCAAAATGGCTTGTTATGAGATTATAGCTCATTATCAGTGAATGGTTGACCAATTTGGCGATCTAGAACCTCAGAATGGCTTGTTGTAAGATTACAGCTCATTATCAGCAAATGGTTGACCGATTTGGCAATCTAGAACCTTAGAATGATAGGTTATGATATTGTAGCTCATTATTAGCAAATGGTTGACCGATTCAGTGATCTAGAATCTCAGAATTACTTGTTATGAGATTAAAGCTCATTATCAGTGAACGGTTGACCGATTTGGTGATCTAGAACCTTAGAATAGCTTGTTATGAGATTACAGCTCATTATCAGCAAATGATTGACTGATTTGGCGATATAGAACCTCAGAACACCTTGTTATGAGATTATAGCTCATTATCAGTGAACGATTGACCGATTTGGTGATCTAGAATCTTAGAATTACTTATTATAAAATTATAGCTCATTATCAGGGAATGGTTGACTGATTCAGCGATCTAGAACCTCAGAATGGCTTGTTATGAGATTACAACTCATTATCATCAAATGGTTGACTGATTCAAAGATCTAGAACCTTAGAATGGCTTGTTATGTCATTACAGCTCACTATTAGAAAATGGTTAACCGATTCAGTGACCTAGAACCTCAAAATGACTTGTTATGAGATTACAGCTCATTATCAGTGAACGGTAGACCAATTTGGCAATCTAAAACCTCAGAATGGCTTATTATGAGATTATAGATCATTATCAATAAATGGTTGACTGATTTGGTGATCTAGAACCTCAGAATGACTTGTTATGAGATTGTAGCTCATTATCAGGGAATGGTTGAGCGATTCAGCAATCTAGAATGTTAAAATGAGTTGTTATAATATTACTGCTCATTATCAATGAACAGTTGACTGATTTGGTGATGTAGAACCTCACAACAACTTGTTATGAGATTAAAACTCATTATTAGCAAATGGTTGACCAATTTAGTGCTCTAGAACCTTAGAATGGCTTGTTAGGAGATTACAACACATTATCAGGGAACGGTTGACTGATTTGGCAAACTAGAACCTCAGAACGGCTTGTTATGAGATTACAGCTCATTATCAGCAAACACTTGACCGATTTGACAATCTAGAACCTCAGAATGACTTGTTATGAGAATGTAGCTCATTATTAGTGAATGATTGACTGATTTGGCGATCTAGAATCTTAGAATGACTTGTTATGAGATTACAGCTCATTATCAGCGAACGGTTGACCGATTCAGCGATCTAGAACCTTAGAATGGCTTGTTATGAGATTACAGCTCATTATCAGCAAATAGTTGACTGATTGGGCGATCTAGAACCTTAGAATGGCTTATTATAAGATTACAGCTCATTATCAGTGAATGGTTGACCAGTTCAGCAATCTAAAATGTTAGAACGGCTTGTTATGAGATTACAGCTCATTTTTAGTGAATGGTTGACCGATTCAGTGATGTAGAACCTTAGAATGACTTGTTATGAGGTTATAGCTCATTATCAGCAAATGGTTGATCGAATCAGCGATCTAGAACCTTAAAATCACTTGTTATGAGATTATAACTCATTATCAGTGAATGGTTGACCGATTCGGGGATCTAGAACCTCAGAATGGCTTGTTATGAGATTGTAGATCATTATCAACAAACGGTTGACTGATTCGATGATCTAGAACCTCAAAATGGCTTGTTATGAGATTGTAGCTGATTATCAGTGAATGGTTGACCGATTCAGTGATCTAGAATCTCAGAATGACTTGCTATGAGATTACAGCTCATTATCAGTGAACGATTGACTGATTCAGCGATTTAAAACCTCAGAACAGCTTGTTATGAGATTACAGCTCATTATCACTGAATGGTTGACTGATTCAATGATCTAGAACCTCAGAATGGGTTATTATGAGATTAGAGCTCATTATTAGCAAACAGTTGATCGATTCAGTGATCTAGAACCTCAGAATGACTTTTTATGATATTACAACTCATTATCAGCGAACGGTTGACTAATTTGGCAATCTAGGACCTCAAAATGGCTTGTTATGAGATTAGAGCTCATTATCAACAAATATTTGACCAATTCGGCAATCTAGAACCTCAAAATGACTTGTTATGAGATTGTAGATCATTATCAATGAATGGTTGACCGATTCGGCGATCTAGAATCTCAGAATGACTTGTTATGAGATTACAGCTCATTAGCAGCGAATGGTTGACTGATTCAGTGATCTAGAACCTCAGAATGGCTTGTTATGAGATTATAGCTCATTATCAGCAAACAGTTGACTGATTCAGCGATCTAGAACCTTAGAATGTCTTGTTATGAGATTATAGCTCATTATCAGCAAACAGTTGACCGATTCAGCGATCTAGAACCTCAGAACTACTTGTTATGAGATTAAAACTCATTATTAGAAAATGGTTGACCGATTTTGCAATCTAGAACCTTAGAATGACTTGTTATGAGATTATAACTCATTATCAATGAACGGTTGATAGATTCGGTGATCTAGAATCTCAGAATGACTTGTTATGATATTACAGCTCATTATCAGTGAATGGTTCACCGATTTGGCTATCTAGAACCTTAGAATCGCTTGTTATGAGATTATAGCTCATTATCAACAATCGGTTGACTGATTCGGCGATCTAGAACCTCAGAATGGCTTGTTATGAGATTATAATTCATTATCACTAAACGGTTGACCGATTCGGTGATCTACAACCTCAGAATGGCTTGTTATGAGATTACAGCTCATTATCAGTGAACTGTTGACCGATTTGGCAATCTAGAACCTCAGAACAGCTTGTTATGAGATTACAGCTCATTATGAACAAACAGTTGACCGATTCAGGAATCTAGAACCTCAGAATGACTTGTTATGAGATTATAGCTCATTATCAGTGAACGGTTGACTGATTCGGCAATCTAGAATCTCAGAATGACTTTTTATAAGATTATAGCTCATTATCAGTGAACGGTTGATCGATTCAGTGATCTAGAACTATAGAATGGCTTGTTATGAGATTATAGCTCATTATCAGCAAACGGTTGACCGATTTAGTGATCTAGAACCTCAGAATGGCTTGTTATGAGATTATAGCTCATTATCAGTGAATGGTTGACCGATTCGGTGATCTAGAATGTCAGAATGACTTGTTATGAGATTATAGCTCATTATCAATGAACGGTTGACCGATTTGGAGATCTAGAACCTTAGAATGACTTGTTATGAGATTATAGCTTATTATCAGCAAATGATTGATTGATTCAGCGATCTAGAACCTCAGAATGACTTGTTATGAGATTACAGCTCGTTATCAGTGAATGGTTGACTAATTCAATGATCTAGAACCTCAAAATGGCTTGTTATGAGAATTACAGCTTATTATTAGCAAACGATTAACTGATTTGAAGATCTAGAACCTCAAAATGACTTGTTATGAGATTACAACTCATTATGAGTGAATGGTTGACCAATTCGGTAATCTAGAACCTAAGAATAGCTTGTTATGAGATTACAACTCATTATCAACAAATGGTTGACCAATTTGGTGATCTAGAACCTTAGAATGACTTATTATGAGATTGTAGCTCATTATCAGTGAACAGTTGACTGATTCAATTATCTAGAATCTCAGAATGACTTATTATGAGATTATAGATCATTATCAACAAATAATTGACTGATTCAACGATCTAGAACCTCAAAATAGCTTGTTATGAGATTGTTTCTCATTATCAACAAATGGTTGACTAATTCGATGGTCTAGAATCTCAGAATGACTTGTTATGAGATTACAGCTCATTATCAGTGAGCGGTTGACCGATTCAGCAATCTAGAACCTCAAAATGACTTGTTATGAGATTATAGCTCATTATCAGTGAATGGTTGACTGATTCAATGATCTAGAACCTCAGAATGGCTTGTTATGAGATTATAACTCATTATCAGCAAATGGTTGACTGATTCAAAGATCTAGAACCTTAGAACAACTTGTTATGATATTACAGCTCATTATCAGCAAACAGTTGACTAATTCGGTAAACTAGAAACTCAGAATGGCTTGTTATGAGATTACAGCTCATTATCAGCAAATGGTTGACCAATTCAGTGATCTAGAACCTCAGAATGACTTGTTATGAGATTATAGCTCATTATCAGTAAATGGATGACCGATTCGGTTATCTAGAATCTCAGAATGGCTTGTTATAAGATTATAGATCATTATCAGCAAACAATTGTCTGATTCAACAATCTAGAACCTCAAAATGGTTTTTTATAAGATTGTAGCTCATTATCAGCAAACGGTTGACCAACTCAGTGATCTAGAATCTTAGAATGACTTGTTATGAGATTACAACTTATTATCAGTGAACAGTTGACTGATTCAACAATCTAGAACCTCAGAATGACTTGTTATGAGGTTACAGCTCATTATCAGTGAACGGTTGACTGATTCAATGATCTAGAACCTTAGAATGACTTGTTATGAGATTACAACTCATTATCAGCAAATGATTGACTGATTCGGCGATCTAGAACCTTAGAATGACTTATTATGAGATTACAGCTCATTACTAGCAAATGGTTGACCAATTTGGCAATCTAGAACCTCAGAATGGCTTGTTATGAGATTACAGCTCATTATCAGCGATCTGTTGACCGATTCGGTGATCTAGAACCTTTGAATGACTTGTTATGAGATTACAGCTCATTATCAGCAAATGGTTGACTGATTCGGTGATCTAGATCCTCAAAATGACTTGTTATGAGATTGTAACTCATTATCAATGAATGGTTGACCTATTCAGCAATCTAGAATCTTAAAATAGCTTGTTATGAGATTGTAGATCATTATCAGCAAAAGTTTGACTAATTCAACAATCTAGAACCTCAAAATGACTTGTTATGAGATTGTAGCTTATTATCAATGAATGGTGGACTGATTCAGTGATCTAGAACCTCAGAATGACTTGTTATGAGATTATAGCTCATTATCAGTGAATGGTTGACTGATTCGGCAATCTAAAACCTCAAAATGACTTGTTATGAGATTATAGCTCATTATCAGCAAACGGTTGACTGATTCAGTGATCTAGAATCTCAGAATTACTTGTTATGAGATTATAGCTCATTATCAGTGAATGGTTGACCGATTTAGCAATCTAGAACCTAATAATCGCTTGTTATTAGATTGCAGCTCATTATCAACAAATGGTTGACTGATTCGGCGATCTAGAACCTCAGAATGTCTTGTTATGAGATTACAGCTCATTATCAGCAAATAGTTGACTGATTCGGTGATCTAGAAGCTCAGAATGGCTTATTATAAGATTATAGCTCAGTATCAGTGAACGGTTGACTAATTCGATGATCTAGAATCTCCGAATGACTTGTTACAAGATTACAGCTCATTATCAGTGAACGGTTGACCATTTTGGCGATCTAGAACCTTAGAACAACTTGTTATGATATTATAGCTCATTATCAGTGAATGGTTGACCGATTCAGTGATCTAAAACCTTAGAACATCTTGTTATGAGATTACAGCTCATTATCAGTGAATGGTTGACTGATTCAGTGATCTAGAACCTCAGAACGGCTTGTTATGAGATTATAGCTCATTATCAGCAAACGGTTGACTGATTCCATAATCTAGAAGCTCAAAATGACTTGTTATGAGATTGTAGCTCATTATCAGTGAACGGTTGACCGATTCAATGATCTAGAATCCCAGAATGACTTGTTATAAGATTATAGCTTATTATCAACAAATAGTTGACCGATTCGGTGATCTAGAGCCTTAGAATGGCTTGTTATGAGATTACAGCTCATTATCAGCAAACGATTGACCAATTTGAAAATCTAGAACCTCAGAATGGCTTGTTATGAGATTACAGCTCATTATCAGCGAACGGCTAACTGATTTGGTGATCTAGAACCTTAGAATGGCTTGTTATGAGATTACAGCTCATTATCAGTGAATGGTTCACCGATTCAGCGATCCAGAACCTCAAAATGACTTGTTATGAGATTACAGCTCATTATCAAGAAACGGTTCACCTATTCAATAATTTAGAACCTCAAAATGACTTGTTATGAGATTGTAACTCATTATCAGTGAACAATTGACCGATTCAGTGATCTAGAATCTTAGAACAGCTTGTTATGAGATTGTAGATCATTATCAATAAACAGTTGACTAATTCGATGATCTAGAATGTCAAAATGGCTTGTTATGAGATTGTAGCTCATTAGCAGCAAACAGTTGACCGATTCAGTGATCTAGAATCTCAAAATGACTTGTTATAAGATTATAGCTCATTATCAGCAAATGGTTGACCGATTCAGTGATCTAGAACCTCAGAATGGCTTGTTATGAGATTACAGCTTGTTATCAGCAAACGGTTGACTAATTTAACAATCTAGAACCTCAGAACAACTTGTTATGAGATTATAGCTCATTATCAGCAAATGGTTGATTGAGTCGGCGATCTAGAACCTCAGAATGACTTGTTATGAGATTAGAGCTCATTATCAACAAATGGTTAACCAATTTGGTAATGTAAAACCTCAGAATGGCTTGTTATGAGATTACAACTCTTTATCAGCAAATGGTTGACCGATTTGGTGATCTATAACCTCAGAACAACTTGTTATGAGATTGTAGCTCATTATCAGCAAATGGTTGATCGATTCGGTGATCTAAAATCTCAGAATGACTTGTTATGAGATTACAGGTCATTATCAGCAAATGGTTGACCGATTTAGTGATCAAGAACCTTAGAAGAGCTTGCTATGAGATTACAGCTCATTATCAGCAAATGGTTGACCGATTTGGTGATCTAGAACCTTAGAATGGCTTGTTATGAGATTATAGCTCATTATCAGCAAACTGTTTACCGATTCGGTGATCTAGAACCTTATAACAACTTGTTATGAGATTATAGCTCATTATCAGCAAACGGTTGACCAGTTCGGCAATCTAGAACCTCAGAATGAGTTGTTATGAGATTGTAGCTCATTATTAGTGAATCATTGACCAATTCAGTGATCTAGAATCTCAAAATGACTTGTTATGAGATTACAGCTCATTATCAGTGAATAGTTGACCAATTTGGTGATCTAGAACCTCAGAATGGCTTGTTAATAGATTACAACTCATTATCAGCAAATGGTTGACCGATTCGGTGATCTAAAACCTCAGAATGGCTTGTTATAATATTACAACTCATTATTAGTGAATGGTTGACTGATTCTATGATCTAGAACCTCAGAATAGCTTGTTATGAGATTACAACTCATTATCAGGAAATGGTTGACCGATTTGGCAATCTAGAACCTCAAAATGACTTGTTATGAGATTGTAGCTCATTATCAATGAATGGTTGACCGATTTGGTGATCTAGAATCTCAGAATGACTTGTTATAAGATTACAGCTCATTATCAGCAAATGGTTGACCAATTCGGTGATCTAAAAGCTCAGAATGGCTTGTTATGAGATTATAGTTGATTATCAGCAAATGGTTGACCGATTTGGTGATCTAAAACTTCAGAATAGCTTGTTATGAGATTACAGCTCATTATCAGTAAACGGTTGACCAATTTGGTGATCTAGAACCTCAGAATGGCTTGTTATGAGATTACAGCTCATTATCAGCGAATGGTTGACTGATTCGGTGATCTAGAACCTTAGAATGACTTGTTATGAGATTACAGGTCATTGTACAATATGAAATTGGGGGTTTTAGATTGATGGATGGATTGTACATATAAAAATATAAAGGGGATTGAGATAGAGATGTGTTTATTAAAAATATATATTGTATTAAGAAGGGTTGATTGGGATGTGATTGATTATCTTGAAATGTAAGGTGTTGATGTGTAAATTGTCCTTTGAGTTGCTTAGAATGTATTTAATTCCTTAACTCTAATTGAATTGTATTGTTTAAGCATTGCAATTGTGATTAAGGAGAAGATAAGATGTTCCTCTTTTATCCTCAAATGCACAAATAGAAGATCCAAAGTTGATCAACCCCAAAGAAGGGCTAATACACAAATGAATCAACTATTTGGAAGGGAGAATAACAAAGGAGATACCTTAAATTCTATTAATTATATGCATAGAAATGATCTATGACAGTAATTGAAGAGATGAGAGAAATGCACTAACCTTGAGATGTTGCAGATCAAAGAATGTTATTTTCTGAGGTCTGTATTGAGTTTCTGGAAAAACTAACAGTTGATCCCAAACTAGAACACAGAGATGAACAAAACTCAGAAATCTTTTTCCATTCCAATGTCATCTTATAAAAAAGGTTGACCTTGACCCACAAATGTCAACCCTGACCCAATAATGTCGACCCTGACCTGCACAGATCTGAAAGTGACTCTGTTTGCGGATCTCAAAAGTTTGCTGAAAAGGGTATCCAGATCTGGTCTCAAATCAACTATTTTGTACCTGTACCTACAAGAAAAAGGAGATTATTTGTTGGGGGGAGGGGTTTGCCTTGGTCAAACCCCAGTTTTGGAATTAACCTCAAATGTATGTAATCAAAATTACAGAAATGGACAAAGTAAATGCATAAATTCACCTTGCTTGAAAAAGTCCTTGTGGTGGATTTGAATCCTTGAATCCACAAGTATGCTTCAAATGTAGAGTGTAGAAAGGTAGGATGTCTTCAATCTCTTGCTAGTAGATCCCAAACACCAAGTCTTGAATGGGTTCTTGAATTTGGAATAGGCTTGGAAGAAGGTGGATGGAGAGATCACCAAAAGGGCACTTTGTAGCTTCAATCCTTCAATGGCCTCCAATGGATCTCCTTCATGAAAATGGATACTTGAAGGGATGAATTCTTGCTTGATTATTTTATTTATGATGTTTCTCAATTTCTTAAGGATGCATAGGCTTCAATAGAGAACTTAGTATCACTTCTTGATGCTTAGAAGACTTAGAGAAAATGACAAAGAAAGCTTCCCTTTTATATGAAATTAGGGCACAATCTTCTGAGGAGGCCTACATAGGAGGATTAAATTCCCATTAAAGCCTTTACCCCTAGGAGAGGACCTATATTAAATATAATTTAGGAATCAATGCTTCAGAACCTGAAATAGCCGACCCAGAAGTGGGAAATACTTTTTACAAAGGCCGACCTCCAAAAATTGTGAGACCCCGGGATCTGAACCCTGGGTCAAGGTCGAGGTCGACCTAGACCTAGGTCAGGGTCAAGGTCAACATAGACCTAAAAGGTCAACCCTGACCCTAAAGCCTAGAATCACCAGTCTGCAATCCAGAATGCAGAAATCAGGCTAAATAGGAGTTGAAAGAGGGACAAAACAGGGGGATTAAATGTCAAGATCACGAACCCATTCAAAGCGCTTGCCATGACCCCAAACCACTTACTCAGAAGGATAAACATGTCTATAATGGAAGTGCTTCCATTTTCTGACAATACACTCATTATCAACAAACGGTTGACCGATTCAGTAATCTAGAACCTCAAAACAACTTGTTATGAGATTGTAACTCATTATCAGTGAATGGTTGACTGATTTGGCGATCTAGAATCTTAGAATGACTTGTTATGAGATTATAGATCATTATCAGCAAACGATTGACTAACTTGACAATCTAGAACCTCAAAATGGCTTGTTATGAGATTGTAGCTCATTATCAGTGAATGGTTGACTGATTCGGCGATCTAGAATCTTAGAATGACTTGTTATGAGATTACAGCTCATTATCAGTGAATGGTTGACCGATTTAGTGATCTACAACCTCACAATGGCTTGTTATGAGATTTTAGCTCATTATCAACAAATGATTGACTGATTCAATGATCTAGAACATCAGAATAGCTTATTATAAGATTACAGCTCATTATCAGCAAACGGTTGACCGATTCGGTGATCTAGAACCTCAGAATGACTTGTTATGAGATTATAACTCATTATCAGTGAACGGTTGACCAATTTGGCAATCTAGAACCTCATAACGGCTTGTTATGTGATTAAAGCTCATTATCAGCAAATGATTGACCGATTCGGTGATCTAGAACCTCAGAATGACTTGTTATGAGATTGTAGCTCATTATCAGTGAATGGTTGACCGATTCGGTGATCTAGAATCTCAGAATGATTTGTTATGAGATTACAGCTCATTATCAGTGAATGCTTGACCGATTCGGCTATCTAGAACCTCAAAATGGCTTGTTATAAGATTACAGCTGATTATCAACAAATAGTTGATTGATTCAGCGATCTAGAACCTTAGAATGGCTTGTTATAAGATTATAGCTCATTATCAGTGAATGGTTGACCAATTCGGTGATCTAGAACATCAGAACGGCTTGTTATGAGATTACATCTCATTATTAGCAAATCATTGATTGATTCAACAATCTAGAACCTTAGAACGGCTTGTTATGAGATTACAGCTCATTATCAGCAAATGGTTGACTAATTCAGTGATCTAAAACCTCAGAATGACTTGTGTAGACACCCTAAAATGGACAGGCTTGCGACTTTACATTAAAAACACTAATTTTCATCTATTAATTAATGGTTTCTTAATCATTAATTAATCATCTATTTTCTTCTAAATTCATTTCCCAAATCATCTAATCCAATTCTCAAAATTA
>MU225282.1:1361077-1375464 GCA_018584345.1 Thuja plicata | reverse complement strand
TGAGAGCAATTTTACAAATCTTGCAACTCCATGCATAGAGAGCTATGGATCGATTTGTGAGGGCTCATTCTTGAGTTTCCTTGCATGTAAGGATTCATAGAAGTGCACTACTTTTGTGTGTACAGATCTTACCATAAAAATCCAAGTTAGGTTAAATGTATAGGACCATTTGGAACAATTACCATATGCATAAATCCAAGAAAATGTTATGCCCCCCATTCTTGCGACTCTTTGTCTTTGCGTAGACGTCATGGACTAGTAACTCGGAAGACAACAACTATCAATTGTGAATCAATTAAATAAAATTCATAACTGCTTAGATGCCCCTAGTTAAAACATCATCAGTGCATAAAAGAGGTATAATCAAACCAAGATCAAACTATGTTTAAGTAGTATTGAGAAATACTATCAATTCATTTTTCAAGCACAGTCAAGATTTATCAATTTAAAATTTGGTTTTTAAGCAATAGGTATTCCATGTCCGTGTATAAAATTGTTCTTGTTTGTAATCCAATGTAGGTCTTAGGAATATCATTTATGTTAGTGCAATGTTTGTTCCATCCTTGTTTCATGAAAGTGATAGTTTGGTGTAAGCATTGAGAAGCATTGTATCACAACACAAACCATCCTATGATGACCTAGCAGACACAACCTTTCAATTTTAGCAAAGATTCCCCCAGTGCAGAATGATTTGTTCCCTAAGATAGAAATGCAGACAAATCCCAAGCAAGGATAAGATATTCGTAAGGAAAAAAAGTCAATTCTTAGCACAGGTGTAATTGTGAAGGCTTAGTATCAGCAATGTATTGATAGATAGAGTGTGGAATACAAGTGACACCTGATTATCAGGTTTTCACCACTTGGAAAAACTTTCTCATTCTTTTTACTACCATGATGCCTATTTTACCAGGTTGTCATCAAGGCACTTTTCTTTTTTTCAATTTTTTTCTTTTTTGGAATGTTTTTGTAGTATCAAGGCACCTGTTTGCCAAGTTTTCACCAAGGATATATTTTCTTCAGGACTTTTTCCACTGTTTTTGGATTTCTTCAGGATCAATTTTCTGATGTTTTTGGTATTTTCTAAGTTTTCACTGTACAGGCTCTACTAGCCAAACATCAAGCGTAGAACTGCTTCAAATGTATAATATTGATAGGATCTGGAAGGAAATCTCCCTCATGTGTAGAGAGATGATAAGCTCCAGTCCCAAAAGTAGTAGTGATAACATAAGGTCCCAACCAGTTAGGTTCAAAATTTCTTTTTTGTTCTCTGTTAGGCTGGTTCTTAGGATTCTCCTTTAGGATGAATCCCCCACTTGAAATTGTCATGTTTTGACCTTTTTATTGTACCCTTTAGACATTTGTGCTTGGTACATCTTCAGATGATGAAACACCTATTGCCTGCGCTCATCAAGTAAGTCTAAAGAATTCACCCTATTAATGAGGTATTTTTCATCGATAACAAGACCTTGTAAAGATATACAAAAAGAGGGGAGTTCAACCTCAATAGGTAGTACTGCCTTAGCACCATAGATGAGAGAAAATGGTGTGGCTCCAATTGGTGTCCTGATGCTTGTTCTGTAGGCCCATAATACCAGATTTAGTTGTAAATGCCAGTCTCTGCCAGATTTACTCACAGTTCTATGTAGGATCTTGAGAATATTCTTGTTAGATGCTTCAGCTTGTCCATTACCTTGAGGGTAATAGATTGAGGAGAAATGCTGAGTAATGTGGAACTATTCGCAAAGGTCATCAATGTCTTGGTTTTTAAATTGGCCCCCATTGTCTGTTACAATTGAAGAGGGTATCCCATATCTACAAATAATGTAGTTCAGAATGAACATAGCCACCTGCTTGCTAGTGGCTTTGATGAGCAGCACGGCCTTGACCCACTTCATGAAATAATCAATGGTTGTAATGATGAACTTGTGTCCATTTGAATAATTAGGATATATTTGTCAAACCAAGTAAAAGGCCCATTGCTGAAATGGCCAATGTTTTATGAAAGGTATGAGTTCTCTGGCAGGAGCATGGATGATATTTCAATATTTTTGACACTTATGACATGTTTTGGAAAATTGAATAGCATCTTTTCCATTGTAGGCCAGTAATAGCCTACTCTAATTAGTTTTTTAGCCAATGAAGAGTCGTTTGAATGTGATCCACATACACCTTCGTAGACTTCTTTTAATGCATGATCTGACTCTTCATGTTCTAAACACCTAAGAAGTGTACCGTCGAGACCTTGTTTATATAATTTATTAGTAATGAGGACATAATGTGATTCTATCCTAATCAAGGCTCACTTTTTCATTCTAGGATAGATCATTGGAAATAGTTTGGTCAGTTAGGTAAGCAATGATCTTAGCATACCAAGATTGGTCTTGGGCATTTAGAGCACAAATTACTTGGTATTCAGGGGTATCAAAGGTTGGGTAGGATAATTCTTCCACCAAGAAGTCATAGAGGAATTGATGCTCCTCCAGTTGTAACATGGATGCTAATGTAGCCATAGCATCTGCAGTCGTATTCTTTATTCTGGGTATCTGCTGGAATGTGATGAAGACAAAGTACTTCTTTAGGTCATCAACCAGTTGTTTGTAGGGTGTCAACTTCTCATCTTTTGTCTGATAATCTCCATTGACTTGATTGATAATGAGTTGGGAGTTATCATACACATGTAACTCTACAATCTTCCACTCCATAGAAAGTTTAAGACCATTTACCAATGCTTCATATTTAGAAATGTTGTTTGTGCATGGAAACATTAATTTATAGGACTTGGGTATTTTGTATCCTTGAGGAGTTATGAACAAAACTCCTGCTCCAGAGCCTTGTCGCATGAAAGAACCATAAAAGTACATCTTCCATGGATACTCAGTTATATGCATAATTATTTCATCAGGGAATTCAATCCTTAAAGGTTCATCATCTTGGAGTGGTGAGTCAGCTAGTTGATCTGCGAGAACTTATCCTTTAATATCTCTTCAGTCCACATATTCAATGCCAAATTTGCTCAGAATCAGGACTCATTTTTCTAATCATCCTGTTAATGTTGTCTTGTTGAGGAGGTACTTCAAGACTCATTTTTCTAATCATCATATTAATGTTGTCTTGTTGAGGAGGTACTTCAAAGGATCTATCTTTGCAATGAGCCTTACTATATGTGACAACATGTAATGTCTCAATTTTTGTGATGCAAAGACAACTGCTAAGCATGATTTTTAAATTATGTTGTAATTGAGTTCATAGGCCACTAGTGTTCTACTGATATAGTAGATTTCTCTTTCTTTCTTATTTTCATCCTCTTGTGCTAGCAATACTCCCAGTGATGTGGCTGCAGCTGAAATATATAGGAGTAATGGCTTTCCATGAATGGGTGCCATAAGAATAGGAGTAGCCATGTACTCTTTTAATTCTCTAAAGTTGGCTTCACAATGTTCATCCCATTTGAAGGTGACACCTTTATGTAGCAATTTGGTAAAGGGTTGCGCTCTATCTGCAAGTTGTGACATAAACCTTCTGATTGACTGGAGTCTGCATTATAATGTTCTCATTTGACTGATGTTGTGTGGAGGAGTCATTTCTAGTATAGCCTTGACTTTTGCAGGGTCAACCTCAATTCCTTTTACTGAGACAATAAACCCTAAAAGCTTTCCTGATTGGACCCCAAAGGAACATTTCTTTGGATTGAGCTTGAGTTGAAATTGCTCCATACAATCTAAGATCTTTCTTAAGTCATTAATATGAGTACTTCTTTCTTTTGATTTAGCTAAGGTGTCGTCCACGTAATCCTCTATGTTTTTATGCATCATGTCATGGAATATAGTGGTCATGGCTCTTTGATATGTGGCACATGCATTCTTTAACCCAAATGGCATGATATTCCAACAAAAGGTTCCCCATGTGTATGCAAATGTGGTCTTCTCTTGATCTTCAAGAGAAATTTTAATTTGGTTATAGCCTAAGAAACCATCCATTATTGAATACATTTGGTAGCCTATTGTGAGGTCTATGATCATATCAATATTAGGTAGTGGAAAATCATCCTTTGGACATGCCTTGTTTAAGTCCCTGAACTCTGTACATATCTGGATAGATTTATCTAATTTAGATACTGGGACCACATTAGAGATCCATCCTATGTAAGCAATGACTCTAATGAATCCACATTTCAATAATTTCTCTAGCTCTACCTTTACTAGTAATGCAACATGAGGATGCATCTTTCCTATTTTTTGTTTCACGGGTTTGATCCCAGGAGCTATAGATAAATGGTGCATTATTAATTTAGGGTCCAGCCCAGACATGTCTATATAAGACCATGCAAATTTGATCTTCTTCTCCTTCAAGATCTCACTAAATTGTACCTTTTCCTCTTCTAACAAAGATTGTGCTAGGTGAAAAATTTGAGAAACTTTAGCCATGCCCAATTTAACTAGTTCTATTGGTTCTATCAGAATTGAAGATCTTTCTTGAAAGTGCTCAGGGAGGATATCAAGAATCTCATCCTTTGGTGCATCTAAGAGTTTTTCACCATTAGATGTATCTTTTTTTTTTACTATTTTAGAATCTGACAATGCCACAACATGGTTTTCACCATCAGTTCTTTTCTCCTTTTTATTTTTCAATTTTTGAATTAGAAACTTGATATCCTCTTGTGACATGTTCTTGCTCCTTGCATTGGTGGAAGAAAGATAAGGTTCACAAGAATTTAGATAGCAAGCCAAGGTGTAATAATTAGGGAAGTTCATGATAGGAGTAGGATCTATATTAGTCTAATCAATTAGATTTGGGTTTGTCAAAGATAAGGAGTCAGATTTTGGGAAGGACAGCATCACGTTAGTGTTAAGACTATTAACTGACATGACATGTTCTATTAAGTTCTTCGATGTTTAGATCAATAAGAGTTAGATCATCATTAAAAGGGTCATTGTTAGTTATATGTGGACCAAACTCTAGTGACTCTTCAGTGGAACTTTCATAATCATCTCTCCATAAAAGGAGGCTTCTTTCTTGTCACCTTTGAATTTCTTCTAGACCTAGGAAAACACCAGTCTCTTCATCAATGATTGGGGGAAGGAATTCATCCTCTGCTTTAGGAATATTAATATTGTTAGGACTAGTGTTAGGTTGCATGCTGGATGCTGATGGAGCAAAAAACATGTGAATCAAATCTATCTCAATGTCCTCCGTGGCGACAGATAACTCATCCCATTTATAATCATGAGAGTCGGTGGTGTCATCATCAGGCCTGTTTAAGAATTCAGCAATAGTTACTTGATGTACCCTATTAGCCACCTGTGGGTCAAAGTGTGGAAAATCTAAGACATGTGTGATCATGACTAAATACCCCCAGTTAGGATGTGAATCCTATTGTTGGGATGTGTCTTTAGTAGCCATTGCTATCAATGGTACCTTTTGATCATTTATTGTGTCTCTTACCTCTTGAATAGGAGCCTGTGGTAACAAAGGGATATGAGCATCTTGTGGTACCTTAAAGCTTGGTACATAGTGCTCTCCTTGATATTTGGGGTTCTTTGTGCCAATATGCAATAACCTTTCATAGGACCACTATTCTAGTTTTGTTTCTTCTGTTTCATCACTCCCTTTGTCAGAGATCAGACTATCTTTTGAAGTAGGTTTGTTAGATTCATTATTAAAACCTAGTCCTATTTTGTCTCTGGTATTTTTGAACTCCACATGTATAGGTTCAATAGGTCCTCTTCCTATATCACCTAGAGGCCCTTTTACTTTGTATCCCATTTGTTTGAGGAGGTCGTACCCTTTACCATACTATTCTGGGGATATTTGTACATGTTTGACCTCAGCTTCTTTTGGTTCTCCCTTGTAAATCCAGTCCAAGACTGCATGTTCTTCTATGTTATCTAAAGAAGATGTGGATGCCTTAACCATGAAAATTTCCTTATGGATTTCTGGCTCTTTAGATGCAATAGGTGTGAAAGATGAGGAAGGTCTTCCATAAGATCTTGGTGATACTAGTAATTCTGTCAGTGATGGAGTCATGTCTAGCTTGTATTCTCCCATACATGTTTCTTCAAGATTTAAGGTTTTTCTGAAACTCTTCATCACCATGTCTTTGATAGTCTCAGGAAAAATCTCATCCAGAGCTTCTTTGTTATGTGGAATCATACTGCCTGCCTTAACATTGTTGCAAGTATAATTGGCATCCGCAGGAATTGTTACCTCCAAGCCATTATGTGGGAATTTGATACACTAGTGGTAAGTAGATGGTACAACTTGCATTTTGTGGATCTAAGGTCTCCCTAATAGGATGTTGTAAGCCAAGGGTAGATCCAGGACTTGACATATGACATTCCTTTCAACTGGCCTGATTATGATGGGTAGAACAATAAGACCCTTAGAGGATCTTTCTTCCTCATCATAAGCTTTGATAGTAATTTTGCTTCTAGAATCAATGGTTTGTTCTAAGAGACCTAGTTTCCTGATTAGATTAAGGGTACAAATATTCAATCCTGCACCTCCATCTATCAATACACATCTAACATAGGATTTATGAATGAGGACTTCAATATGAAGGGGTTGAATATGTGGATGGGTCAATGATTTATCATCCTCTTTAGAAAATGAGAGATAATGTGGTGCAGAGATGGGATTAACCATCACTTGGAATTTGTCTATATCAAGGTCCTTTGGAACATTTAAGGCATGTAGGGCTTGTTCCAGGATTTCCCTATGCACTATGGAGATTTTAAGCAACTCAAAAATGGAAATTTTAGCAGAGGTTCGTTGCAATTGGTCCATCAAGTCGTACTTTTCTACAGGAATAGTAACCATGTGTTTGGCTGCTGGTTTGGGGATAGTAACAATAGGAACCTTGGATGTTGATGCTGGTTTTTGTGAGTAATTGGGTCCTTTGATTATGACTTGTGCTTGGCTCTGAGTCACCACATTCGATTGGAAAGATGTGTCTCTAACACCTTTGATTGTGACCACATTGATCGATTCAGTTTTAATTTCTAGCATATTGATAACGTTATCATTATTGGAGTAGGTGTAGTTTACTTCATTTCCTTTCCCTTTAGATGCTTCCCCTTTCTCATAATTAGGGAACAATTTTTTAAATGTTGTATGATCTTCATTGGTAGTGTGTCCTACTTTGATCTTTCCTCCTTCAATAAGGTCTTGGATAACATGTTTGTGCTTTGAGACAATTGTTAGTTTTATGTCCTTTGTTCTTGTGAAAAACACAATATGAATTGTCATCCCACCATCTTGGTTTGACTTCCAATTCCCATGGTTTGTAATCTGGGATTGTGAGAACTTTGTTGTCTAATAGTGTCTTTAAAAAAGTCTCGAGAGGCTCTCCCAAAGGAGTGAATGTTCTTTTAGGCTTGGAGGTCCATGGCCGACCCTTGCTATTATCATTGTTTTCTTTGGGTATGGGGGTCATTACCTTGGCATCTTTTCTTGCTTGCATGTTGTTAGTTAGATTGAACACCTAAAGTTTAGATTTAATATTGGATGCATCTACTACTCCATCGTTGACAAAAATTTTATTTTTCTTCCACTACTTAGGCTTGGAGTTGTAGTTGGTAGATTTGTTTTTCTTTGAAGAGTGATTTCTCCCCTTTTAATCATGACTTCTTCGATATGGATGGCATTTTTTATCATCCTATCAAAGCTAGGGGAGTCTTGCATTTGCAATGCATAGTTCAACTCAAGTACCAAGTTATTAACAAAGATGTTCATTTTCTCAGATTTGGGAATAGCTCTTGAATACCATGCAAATATTTTCCTCCACCTTTGTAGAAAGTGTGTAAAGGATTTGCTAGTCTTTTGTTTAGTGTTGCACAAATCCATCATAGTCACATCATGTTGTATATTATACGAGTAATGTTGGATAAATTGTTGAATTAAATCCTCAAAAGTTTTTACCTTAGGTGTAAGCTTTGAGAACCACTACATGGTGTTACCTCCTAGACTTCCAGCAAAGAGCCACATGAGGTATGTAGGTTCATGCATGTGTTCTATGCTCAGAGCACATAATTCTCTTAAATGGTCATGTAGGTCGGTCTCTTCCGTATATTTGTCATATTTTGGTCTTGCCATGTTAGGAGGAAATGGGACCATAGTAATACTCTTGTCAAAAGGAAATGGACAAATGAAGTCCAAAGAGTATTTCGTCTTGGGTTTAGCCTTCTCCTGTTTGAGAGTCGTAAGCTCTGTTTGCATCAAGGTGAGTTGTTTGGCGAGAATAAATATAGGAGTGGACACCTCATTTTCTCTTAGTTGTTCCACATCATAATCCTTGGGTATCTTTATGCCAGTGCATGCTAGATGGAGAAAGTATTTCTCTTTATCTTCACCAATCATTTTTTTCATGATCTTGTGGAACTTATTGCTTTGTTTGAGTTTATTGTACTCTTCTTCAGTGATGTCTTCCTCACTACCCGAATCAAACAAAGGATAGTAAAAGTGTGGTTCTTCTTCCCCATTGTTATCTTCATGCTTTTGGTTTTTATCATTGTCATATTCTTCAAAAGCTTTACTCCATTCGTGAGTGGCTTTGTCCATTGCTGGAGAGTCTAAATCGAGTAAGGAACTACGGGATGTTTCTCCTCATTGAAAGTGTAATGATCTAGGAAGTGCTTCTAATTCTTCAAAAGTTTACTTGTTGCGTCTTGTGCTAACCATGAGGTTATATCTCAATTTTATCAAAGTTTCCCGATAGTGTCAGGTAGTATCTCAAATCGTTCAAGTGAGTGTGTCTAGGTGGAAGTGTCATTCTTGTTTTGGTGAAAGTAAATGATTCCAGCATCAGAGGATTAGAATGCCCTGATAGTGAGCTGGGAATCAAGTTGTTTTGAAAAGTGGATAGACCACACATATTGAGACTGATCGTGAAAAATTGGCAGGACATGCAAGGTAGACATTTGAAAAAGTGTTTTGACATAGTAATAGGAAGACCATAAAAAGCAACAAGGATAGACTAATGAGCCAAAAGGGTATCCAAAAAAATTGACTTTCTTTGAGAGACCACTATGCAAGTTCCCACTGTCCTAGATGTGACACTCTATATGTGAGTTTTTGCAGAACTAGATGCAAGCCTAAGCATACAGGATGCAACCTTTTCCCCTAAAAATGATGCAAGATTTACGAGATGCGATGTAGTATTCTACATGCAAGTTTGCACACTAGATGCGAGCCAGGATTGACCAAAAATGACTGTGTGATTTTTTGGAAATTTGGTGTCTGATTTGTCTTGAAGTTTGTGCAAATTTTTTTGATAATAGGTTTTTTTTAGTCTTTCTAGTGAGTGATAATGACAGTATGTAGCCAAAGGACTGATTTTTGTTGCTTGTTTGGATGATTTATCTTGTTAGTGAACTTTCATATACATCAAGCAGAGTTGCATTGTTAGGGGTAAACAGACACATTCCTACGCCCTATTTTCTAGGTAGAGGATGAAAATCCTTGCTTGTTGACTTAGGTACACACTCAAATGCTAATCAGAATATAGCCATCACCAAGCATGCAATGGCTCCAGTCATGATGTTTCATTAGCCGACTCCAAATGCAAGTGAGGGCACGATATGATGAGTTTCTTGTGGCAATTAATTTTTGCCTTGCACAAGGATTATCACCCTTTTAGAGATGAATAAGGTATTTTTTTCTATGAAGTTTGTTGTTTATGATGGGGCAATCCGTTTGAAACCATCTCCCATAGAATTGCACAAGGAAAAATTGAGGCATATAGCCCTATGAGTACTCAAATATGTGTAGTCTCACAAGCAAGATTCAAGCGGCTCTGCTCTACACATACCTAAGCATGTTCAAGGAATGATGTCAAAATTCCAGGAACAAAACCGATTCTATCTTCTGAGGCTTTGGCCTACGAGGAAGCAATTATTTCTAGTGAGTTGGAAGGGTTGGCATAAAACCTATCCTCACTTGGGTCGTTTCTGGGAGATTTTTTCTCAACCGACAGGCCCTCTACTATTAAATAAGCATACAAAGAATTGGCAAGTGTAGGAATTCTAGATTTCTAATTCTTCAAAAGAAGAAGAGCATACTCTCCTAGTCCATGTCATTTTCTCTGAAATAAACAATTTCAATCAAACAGTTCCTTCCTTCAAGCAATGTTGTGCCTAATTAAGATTTTCCTATTTTACGAAAACAAGATGTGTGAAAGCAAATTTGTTTTGTTCAATTTCCCCAAAGTTAGATGATTTTCTTGTTCAATTTTTGATCCAAAACTTAGATAATGAGATTTTCTTGTTCAATTACCCACAATGTTAAGTGATATGTGTTTTTCAATTTCAGATCCCAAAATGAATTAAATGATGTAACTTGTTCAGTTATCCCACAAGATTTAGTGATTTTCTTGTTCAATTATTGATTCCAAAAATGAATTAAAGTGTGAGTTTGTTTTTCCATTTATCTCCAAATTCCCTTCAAGTTTTAAATCAATGTCTGATTTTCTGATTTTTCTTAAAGGAAAAAAGCATACTTATCTAATTGATTTAAAAAATGAGAAGAAAATATGTTTAGTTTGAAAGATAAAATGAAATAGAGGTCAAGATCAGGGGATGGAAACCTTAAAAACCACAAGTTAGTATCCTTTTTCCCCGCTCTTTTGGCTCTGATAGCAATCTACAAACACAAGTTAGGCTATGAAAAAAATCAAAGACAATAAACACACAAATATAAATGATTAGATTCTTCAATTTTCAACAACAGAAACCAGATACGAGCCTATAATTACCAGATGCAATTTGGTATCCCAAATGTGATGAAATGTCGACCAAATGTGAGCCTTTACCAAAAATGACACACGGTATCCAAGATGCGAGCCTAGAATCTGTGATGCGAGGGCATATCCCGAATGCGAGCCTTTATCACCAAAAATGAGCCTGTACCTGAATCCTGTGAGGACAAATTAGTAAAAAATGAATGCAAAATGAGGCAAAGTCAAAAATCATGCCCGATGATGGGTGCTAGAAATGTGTCATGTGAAATATTGCACTTGTTACCTACGAAACAATACTTCAATAGATCATTGCGTTAGTGAAAATAGGGTTAGTAAAGCATGTAAATCCACTAAAATAGATCTATTGCTTTCTAACTAGGAGGAGTGTGAAAAACAACATAATAGCCCTTAGATTATGCCTTTTTCAGTGACATATACAATCTAGCATGAAAGATTTAATTAAAACTAAGAAATATATCCAATAAACATACATTCTAACTCAAAAAATCAAAATTATAACAATGCATAAACATGGAAGCTAAAATGCAATATGAATCTATGTTAATCCTAATAGCATAACAATACTTTCCAATTCTAAAATTAAGGGCATTACAATAATACATTCAAAAATTAAGGGTCGTTTGAGCTTAAAAACTCATTCTATTTATAGAAGAAATGATGAGAGAGAGGGGGACAAGGTTCATTAATGGAGGTGTAAAAATCATAAATGAGGTGTAAAAGACATTAATGCCAAAGGCATTTATGAGGTATGGGCTTGAGGAATCTCCATTAATAATGTATTAATGAGAGTATTTAAGAAGCATGGTGAGGGGTGTAAGCCCAAGCTTAAGAAAGTGGACTTAGAGGGAGTCAAGCTTGAAAAAGTTGACTTTCTCAAGTGGGTTGAGTTTCTAATCACAAATTTAGGAATGTGACATCATTAGGAAGTGGGTTAGGATAGGATTAAGATTAGGATTAGATTTAGCATGGGGGGAATAGGTTGGAATGGGTCTGAACCCAGGGTTAAGGTGGTTGAGATAGGTTAGGCTAGGGTTCAGGGGAATATTAATGAAATGAACTATAATTAGTATATTCATTCAAAAATAGGGAAATTAATTATTTAAGCTTTTTATTGCTTTAGATAATTAATTAGGACTATAGCCAATTAATTAGATTAATTTAGGCTAGAAGATAGGGTTTTGCAAGTGATTAGAGATAATAGGGATTTATTTAATTCCTTTTAAATTAATTACCTTAGCCAGGTATTGATTTGATTTGATTGGCTAAGGTGATTAATAAAATTTAGTGATTGAATCACTTAGGAGATTAAATCTGATTTGCATGAATTATGCCAGTCAATCAAAGAGTTGTCTAGACATAATTGTGGGTATGATCACACTTAGGAAAAATAGGGTCTTGTAAGGCCTACCCCAGTCCGACATAAGATTAGCACTATTTCTCTTTTATATGTTCTCATGTCGATACAGATTTTGTTATAGTTGGACTATTTGGACACATGTATTAATTTATGGATCTGTTGAATCCTTTGCTTGTATACAACACCTAATTATGTAATTGGGGAATCTATTAGATACTTTGTGTGAGTGATGCAGACTTCTGTTTAGGATTTAGTTTTGATGGTTTAGTATATTGGATTAGTAAGTGGATGTAGATAATATTTGTATGCAGATTTATTAAGAGTTATGTTTATGCATATAGATTAGATGCAGATATTGTTTAAGTTAAATGAATCATCGATGCAAATGTGAGTGAATGTGTGTTCAATTTACATTATGTATCTTGATATGTTTAAAGTTGATTAATTGGACCTATTGATGTGTGCAATGAGTGTGCAGGAAAGTTGACCATGGTACTAATCAGGGATTCAGGAATGGACCTATGTGAAAACCGTGATGCTAAGGCCCTGTCTATATAAAGAGACATGGACCTCATTGTATTGTCTTTTTATTTGTAAAAGTGTGGTGTATGATTGTATTTTTTTTAATTAAGTAAATGTGTAATAAGTCATACTCATGTGAAATTGTTTTTTCACTTGACACATGTGCACTCTATGTGTTGGCATGGCCAGTGAATGTGACTGGCATAGACTTAACTTTACCCAAGAGTTACCTAGTATAGTCCCAATGCTTACCCTAAGGTTTAGGAAGATAATATTGAGTCAAGAGAGATTAGATTGAGTCTTGAGGGTTGGATTTTCGAGAGTTAACCTTTGGTGGAGTTTAGGAAGATCATTTGGGATCCTAGGGAGTAACTAGGGTAAAAAAAAACCACCCCACTTGGTACCTTAGGGGTTAGGGGTCATTTTCAGCCTATTAAGAGTCTTGAAACTCATTTATGACTCCCCTAAAGTCACCATTTTAGGAAGTGGCGAATTTGGAGAGTTGGAAGACTTTGGTTAAGCCATCCCTTCTTTCCTTACAAATATTTAAGTTCATTTATGAAGAAGGCAGGTGGGCAGAGTAGATGGATTAGGGTCTCCCCTCCATTTATGACTCCTGATATTTTAGGAAGAATGCCTTTATAAGGAAGGCCTTAGAGGGAGTTTTGTGTACACACCCACTCTCTACTTTTAGAGATAGATTCATTTGTAGGAGTAAGACTTAAGAGGAGGAGGGATGAGAAGGAGAAGCTCTTCACAAACCACCTTGCATTTACCATAGCTTGGATTTGAGGTGAGTTTCCTATTAGCATAGTTAGGAGTATTTCTTGTTTGCTTTTGTACATAACTTGAGAAATCCATGATTGAAGTTTATGTTATTGTTTTCAACTTCATGGGTTTTCATGGAGTTTATGTGTTGAGTCTTGTATTTTATTTTGTAATTGATTGTATATGGGGTTCTTCAAGGCTATATCACCCTTGGGAGGGTTGGGTAACCTTGATGGGGTGAAAGTTAGTGATCTACCCAAGTAGTGCAGGGTAACCTTGATGGGGGGAAAGTTAGTGATCTACCCAAGTAGTGCAGAGTCTCCCATGTGTGGAGGGATGTACATGGGTATATGGGTTCCCATGATGCCAAGAATCCCCAATGGAATTTGGGGTTCATAAGAAAATTTGGAAGGCTTGAATCCATAACTTGTTTTGTGAAAGAAATGTAAATTTACTCCAGTTACAGTCGTAGGGCATGGAGGTGAAGGGTAGAAATTTGTTCATGATTCCATGTGTGGCCATGGAACAAGATTATATATGTGGTACTTATGAATTTTGAACCAATGTGTGGCCTATTCCTAGTGTAAATATTTTGTATTATTGGCTTTCTCTTCTTGTGGTAGTGCTCTTTCACCCCTTTGTTTCAGGTCTTTTGGAGACCTATGTATATCCTTGGGTAATAGGTATTTTCTTGTGTTCCTGTTTTCAGTTTCATGGTTGTTATATGTGCATGTATCCCGGTTCAGTTCTGGATCCCCTAGCTCGGGGGTGGCCTTGCAAAGGCCTAGGTTGGGAGGTGAACCTCCATGGTCAACCTTGATGTTCTTGCAGGTTCAGAGAAAGCTCCTAAAATTTTAGCCAAAGTTTTGGTGTCTTGGTTGCAATTTCTACCTCACAGTCTTTTTCTGTTCAAGCTTCTCCCTTGTAATATTTGAAAGGGTTTTAGAAATTGTAATCTTCTTGTATTTTTGAAATCAGAGTATGCTT
>MU225282.1:1326914-1342089 GCA_018584345.1 Thuja plicata | reverse complement strand
ATCTCTCCCTTTGGCATTGATGGCAACATACTATATTATCACACTATACTATTTCTAATACAATATGAAATACAATTGTTGAGATTCATCAAATTACCAAACAGTTTGTTTTGATAACTGAAAAAAAATGTCTGACCGCCGGTAAGCTCTGTGTTAGCTTAGATTTGATTCTTGCAGCTTTCTCTGTTTCTTCTTCTGATGTGTTGTGACCTCTGTTTGTGTCAATTTCTCTTTTTTTTTTTACTTTTCTGCTTCTTGATGTCACTGTCTTTTATTTTCAACTTTTATACAAATACTCTCCCTTTGGATATGATCTCTACTTGTTTGGAGTAATATGATAATGAATAGTTTTTGATGATAATATGGATACATTCTCTCTCTCTTTGACAACAATGCCAAACAAATATTTTCCAAATATCTGACATATTGTCAAACAATTTCTTCTATCCATAATATATTCCTTGAATTTACCTTATCCATCATCAATATAACAATATGTTCTAGTGTTCAGTTCTGATATATACCTTTTTGTATATAGATGTAGCTTTGAAGTTCATTTTCTACTTGCATCAATCAAGAATGATATTTTGATAATATATGGCTGATGCAACCTTCAGTCCTTTTACTGACTGGTAGACATGGGTTTGACCCCTAGTCTTTTTCACAGATACTCAAATGTATCCTTGGGCAGTGGCTTGGTGAAGATATCAACCAATTGTTCTTTTGATTGCACATATTCAAGTATGACCTCTTTTTCTTGAACTTGTTCTCTTAAATAGTGATACTTGATGGCAAGGTGTTTAGTCTTTGCATGCATGACTGGATTCTTGGAAATATTTATTGCACTGGTGTTATCACAATAGATAATTATTGGTTCTGTGATCTTCATATGCATACCTTCCAGCAACTGTTTGATCCACGCAAAGAATGAACGGTTTTTATTGGCACCTCAGTAGCACCAGTGGGTGCGAAACAACAGTGGGGGATTTCAGAATGTTTTCCCAAATCTGTAATGTTACAGTACCTAAGGACCAACACTAGCTTTTGTAGGGGTCAATGATAGGACATATTTATGTTATCTTTTTAACCCTTGATACTATGTCTAGAATAGTTTTTTTCATACTTTGTTTCCTATCTTATTATACTTTTTTCAAAATTGGTTACCCTTTTCATGACATTAAGTGGCATGCATCCACATATAAATTTGATATGTTTATAAGACTTTGACATGCATACATGACCATGAATGCTATATAATAAATATGATAAATCTGTAATTATGTTTTCATAAGTTGTTAGCTATTTGGATGAAAATGTGTGTATGCATGTTTTGGTGAAGTTTATCATGGATGTCTTTGTTCTAACATCTTGATATAGATCATGATTAGTGAAGAAGAATGACCAGCTATTGCGCCTATGTGCTAGTTAGTTAGACCTGGTCCTATAGCAAACTGATCAGCGAAAGGCTAGTGCAATAAAGGTTATGGTTCTGGGAAGATAAAGTTGGCAGCAACTCAGCAATGATCAGGTCAAGAAGTTTTTCTGATCTTTAGGAAATCTAGGAAACATAAATAAGCTAGATCTTTTATTGTTGCCTATTGTAACAATTATTTTACTATTTTGATGGATGATCTCTTTCCTATTTTCTAGAGGTTCAATAAAGCATCTGCATGTTTTCATGTTGTGAGCAGTTTAGTAGTTATATTTACTTTCCTTTAAATAAATCCTGACTCTTGCATGAGAGGGGAGGGCCTTAGTAGTTTTTAGAAGTTATTTTCATTCTATCATATTTTTCTAGTTTTTATTAATACAATTGTACTTTGTTCTTGAATTAATGAAATAGTGGAGTTGACTGCTCTTTATAATACCTCTATATTTAAGGATTATGCATCCTTCCTACTAGAAATAATATGTTGAACTCATTAAATTATCGACCAGGGAACGTAAACTTGAAATGGTTAATAATTTAATGAGGTCAGCATATTATTTCAAGTAGGAAGGATACATAATCCTTAAATACATAGGTATTATAAAGAGCAGTTATTTTTGGCATCGCTATCAGGGAATGGTGTCAATCTAATCTAACCTAGCACCGTTGTCTTAGATTTAGTTTAGCCTTTGTTTTTATGCATAGGAGAAGAGATCATCTTGGGCATTTTCTCCCTCAGAATTATTAGGCTGGACCTCTTGAATTATTTATCGACATCTTTAACCCTGAAATTGAGGAACCCCAAGTTGTGAATGAAGAAGTTGAAAAACAATTTGAGAACGTGTTTGTTGATGCATTTAACCATTTACCATCATCATCATCCTCATCTGAAGAGCTCTTGCATCTAGATGAGATTTTTTCTGAACTGGAAGTTCTATTGCAGCATCCAGGGCCTCCTCCAAGGATGGCTCAACCAACCTTCCCTTTCCCCATTCATCCTCAATAGGGAAACCAAAATTTGAAGAACATACCCTCTATGGCAGTGCCCAAGTTCTATGGCCTCATCACCAAAGACCCTGAGACCTTCCTCTTTGAGTATGATGTCCTTTGTAGAAGCTACAACTATACAACTGATGCACATAAGCTCAAGTTGTTTCTGTCAACTCTGAAGGAAGATGCTCTGAGATGGTTTATGAGCCTCGGTGCCAATGTTGTAGCAGATTGGGTTGCTATGAGAAGCATGTTTCTTTCCAAATACAAAGAGTACTATCTAGGGCATGACTTGAAAGGTGATGATATCTTCAGGATGACCCAGAAAGAGGACAAGACCCTGGAGGATTATGTCTCCAAGTTCATGTTCAATATGCAGCGTAACACTCAACATCAATTGAATGAAGAATCTTAGAAACACTTGTTTCTCAAAGGTGTAATGAAGGGAGCATTGCAGCTCTGGACCTGATGGCTGGTGGTGACATTACATAGAAAAATTGGAATGATATCAAGAATATCTTCTTGAGCTACTCCCAGGCCACTGTAAAGAAGGGTAGGGGAATCAGAGACCTACCACAAAAGTTTGCTGGCTCCGGGGTTTCAAAAGTGGAGCTATCTAATCTTCTCTCCAACTTCAAGCAGGAGATCATTAATTATGTCACTACTCAAATAGATACCATGCATGCAAGGAGTAAGAAAGAAGATGTTGATGCGGTGCTAGTTGAATATTGTCCACACTACCGAGAGAAGAAGAGGAGCTACAAGTGTAAGACCGTTGCAAATTTGGAAACACAGTCGATGCCCATCGAGTTCAAAGCCATTGATGAAAATGGAGAGGTGATCTACATTGCCCGACATAGGCCATGGGCCCCAAGACCAGGTATGCCACAAGATCCTCTTCAAAATTTTAATAATAATAGTCAATGGTAGAATTTTCCAAATATGGGCACCCAAGGGTGGCATTAACCCCAGCCAGGGTGGCAGCAACCTCAGTAGGGGTGACAACAACCCCAGCAAAGTTGGAAGCAACCCCAACCAGGATGGTAGAAACCCAAGCAGGGTTGGCAGCAACCCTAGCCAGGGTGGTAGCACCCACAGCAAGGTTGGTAGAAACCTCACCAAGGTTGGCAGTAACCTCAGCAGGGGTGGTAGAAACCCAATCAATGGCCTAATCCATCTCATTAGCAAGCCCTAATGCCTCCTTTGCAATAACAAGCCCTAATTCCTCCTCCTGCAGTCGATAATAACCCTCCTAAGCCAACGCAGCTGCTAGCATAGCCTAATTCCAATCCCAATAGCAAACCACCCGCTCAGCAGCAGAGCTATGTCTTAAATGATATCCATCTGAGATTAGGAACCACTCTTACCTCACCTCAAACACCTATAATAATTGAGGTTGAAGAGCCACCTGTTGACCAAGAAGATGTGCCAACTTCTGTAGCCAAAGTGCCCCCATTTCCTCAAAGGTTAGCCAATCAAGATGAACCCGTGGTAAACCATGCAGTGGAAAACTTGCTTGACCAATTGAAATAGAGAACAATAAAAATACCTTACTAGATGCTATTAAATAAGTCCCTGCTTATACAAAAGCCATATGGGAAGCTTTCATAAAATAACCTAGAAGGAATAAAACGGATCCCAAAACCATTCATGTTGTCGAGTAGCTGTCTGATCTTATGCTAGAAAAGTTGGTTGTTCCCAAGTATTCTAATCCAGGGAGTCCTGTGGTTACAGTTACCATCCAAGGTATGCAAGTCCCAAACACCTTATTTGACTTAGGTGCATCTATCAATGTCATGACCAAAGAAGTACTGTTCCATTTAAACATTGCTGGCCTCCATGATACACCAACCATTTTCCAACTTGATGATAGCTCTACTATTAAACCAGATGGGGTAATAGAAGATGTCATAGTTACCTTACATTCTTGGGAGTATCCAGTAGACTTTGTTTTTCTCTCACCAAAAGCCGATATGGGTGGGTATCCTCTCATTTTAGGTAGACCATGGTTAGCCACTACTGATGCCTTCATAGCTTGTCGGTCAAGGAAGATGACAATTTCCAATGGAGTCCATACCAAATACTTGACCCTCTACTCCCTTACTCAACCTATGTTGTAAGATGAAGATGTCATATGGCCATAATTAGATGATCTTGATCTAGAAACCAACTCAATCCATCAACTCATGGTCATTGATAGAGACCCATTTCTAACTACTAAAGAGGAAGATGAGATAATTTGATCAATTGTTACAAATGAATATGGTTGAAGTACTTAGTGGTTCTTACAGTATGACTGTATCTTGGAACCTATTTTTCCACCTCCACATACATGTTCATACTCTATGTCCTCTTGCTTCCTTCATTCTTTATTGCCTCATGAAATGGTTTCTCTTCCAGTTGCCCAAATAATAATGGTAGACAAGGTGATTAAGGTGGAAATCAATTTGGGTAAGGAGTTAAATATCAGTAGTACTTTGAAACCCTCTCACCAGAATGCTATCCTAGGATTTCTATAGGAACATCAGTAGGCATTTGCCTGGGATTACATTGACATGAGAGGATTAGATCCCAAACTTTGTACTCATAAGATCTACATTAGCCTAGACTATAAACCTGTACGCCAGCATCAATGGCGGGTTAATCATGTGTTGCGTAAAATAGTCAAAACTAAACTTCAGAAGTTGCTAAACACTGGCTTCATCTACCCCATTTTTGATAGCCAATGGGTTTCACCCTTGGTCATTGTGCCTAAGAAGGGGGGGAAATGGAGAGTCTATTTTAACTATAGGGAATTGAATACAACCACCAAGAAGGATCATTTCCCATTTCCCTTTATTGATCAAGTCCTAGATAATTTGTCTGGTAGGAAATATTTTTCCTTCTTAGACAGTTTTAGTGGTTACAATCAGATTCAAATCACTCTAGAGGATCAGGAGAAAAAAACTTCCACCTATCCCTAGGGGTCCTTTTCATATTATGTCTTACCATTCAGTTTGTGCAATGCTCCGGCCACTTTCCAGCGGGCTATGATTAGCATTTTTTCTGACATATCTATTGATTGTATGGAGATCTATATGGATGACTTTATAGCTTATGGAAACACTTTTGAAGAGGCAAAGCTCAATCTAGAGAAAGTCCTCAAGCACTGCCAGGACTACAATCTCTCTCTCAATAGTGAGAAATGCTTTATGATGATGGAGGAAGGTTTCATGTTGGGTCACTTTATTTCCTCACATGGCATCTAGGTAGACCCGGCCAAGATTTCAGTAATCAATACTTTGACCACACTAGAAAAGAAGAAGGATGCTGGATTTTCCTTGGTCATGATGGATACTACAAAAGGTTTATCAAGGATTTTAGCCAAATTGCAGTGCCCCTCTATAATCTATTGAAGAAGGATTTATATTTTTCTTGGGATACCGAGTGTGAAAAATCCTTCCTGCAACTTAAGGAAGTTCTGACAACCGCACCAGTGTTGCGCAGGCCAAATTGGGGATTGTCATTCCACATTCATATGGATGCCTTAGATTATGCTATAGGAGCAGTATTGGGCCATCAAGAAGATACAATTGAACATGTCATTTATTTTATCAGCAAGAATCTATAGGGAGTAGAACTCAATTATATGGTGACTGAAAAGGAGTTGCTTGCAGTGATTTATGCTCTGAATAAATTTAGGCGTTACATTGCTAGTTATCATCTTTTTGTCCATACATACCATTTAGCGATTCAGTACCTGATGAATAAGCCAGCCATCTCAAAAAGATTGGCTTGTTATTTTCTACTCATGCAATAATTTGACATCACAATTATCGACAAGCCAGGGAAAGCAAACATTGTCACTGATTTTCTCTCTCGCTTGCATGTTCCTGATGATCCTGCAGCCATAGATGAAAGTTTGTTTCTATTGACAACACAAAATCCATGGTATGCTAACATTTCCAATTACCTCACCACAGGTCGGATGTCAGCTCAATTTTCTTCAAAAGAGCACAGATTATTGGCCGAGAAAAGTCTCAATTTTTCTTGGATTGCTGGTTTCATGTTTTATATTAGTTCAGACCAAGTTATGTGAAGGTGCATCCAAGAATATGAAACCTATGAAATCCTACAAGCATGTCATGATGATCCATGTGGTGGCCACTTTGTAGAAAAAAGGATGGCTTTCAAGATATTGACTACCAGATATTATTGGCCGACTCTCCATAAAGATGCAGCTAAGTACACCAAGAAATGTGATCGGTGCCAACGAATGGGGAGACCTACTAAAATTGATGAAATGCCCCTGCACCCTTAGGTCATTGTGGCCCCTTTTAATAAATGGGGGATTGATTTTGTGGGACCAATTAACACTTCTTCTCAAGGTAAGTCTTACATTTTGGTATATACTGACTATGCTACTAAGTGGGCTGAGGCTAAACCAATGAAGCATTTACAGGATACCAATGTTGCCAAGTTCTTATATGAATGCATCTTCACAAGATTTGTTATTCCCAGAGAAATAGTGTATGATCAGGGTGCTCAATTCACTTCCAACCTCATAGCTGCTCTGATGGAAGAATATAATATTCACCATGGCAAGTCATCCCCTTACCACCCTCAAGCCAATGGCTAGGTGGAGGTCACCAACCAAGAGCTGGAGGCCATCCTTAAAAAAATTGTCTCTGTTCACAAGAAATATTGGGCATCCAAGCTTCCTGAAGCACTATGGGCTTACAGGACCACTTGGAAAACTACTACAAGGTTCTCTCCATTTCAGCTAGTTTATGGGAAGTCTGCCATGATGCCAATAGAATTTGATCATAAGACCTTACGGATAGCATTGGATCTCAGACTGGATCTTACTGAAGCTCAACAGGAGCACATCCTCAACTTGAACAATCTTGATAAATGGTGTAAGTCTACTTTGGCTAACATAGAATTGGTGCAGCAACAGAGGAAGCAGTGGCATGACAGGTTTATTAAGGATAAAACATTTGTAGTCAGTGACTGGGATCTCCTGTACGACTCCAAATACCAACACACTGGTGGTAAGTTTCAAACCCGCTAGTTAGGGCCTTATGAAATTGTTGTTGTATTTTCCAATGGTGTTGTGCAGTTGTCTACTATTGACCCCGTCTATTTCAAGTTATTGGTTAATGGCTAGCGCCTCAAGTTATACCATAAACCCCAAAGCAAGGCAGAATTATTGCAACAATTTGAGTATGCAGAAGTTCATGATCCTCCTGTAGTAGATGAATATGATCCACTCACTCATATTTGTTCTTCACTTTGAGACATATTCACAACAACCCATAATAATTACTTTCCTTTGAAAAGTACCTTTCTTCACAATAAATATTCATTTCATTATTACTTATCTGCCACCCGTCCACCTCATTTTATTCCCCATCAATGGATGGAAATTTTGCAGAGCCGCCAGTATATCATCAGGTGTGTGTACTGTCTTTGGCGTTTAATTCATTAATTAGTTTTTTTTTATTATCTTTTCTCTCGTCATATGTGCAATTGTGGGACCATTTGCGTACTTAAGTTGGGGGGAAAAAAATCTACGATTTGTCTTATATAACCACGTACGTATTAAATGTATTGAATGCTATATTACCATTTCATCCTATGAGATGGGACAGCCTCAAAATGAGCGATTTATTTTGCACAAATAAGCCAAGGTGTCCATACGAACGTCTGTTGAGTAATGATGAATAGTTAAATTCTTGAGAAATGATAGATGTGCATTCATTTCCCCATGTAATGATGAATATTTAAATTCTTGAGAAATGATAGATGTGCATTCATTTCCCCATATAGTGTTTAAAAATCTTGAAGTCCAGAACTTTCCATCTTTGCAAATACCTACAGCTTCGCCTTTTTGACCTTCTCTACAACTTTCTTGATATAATTTGTGAGAAATCTCTGCATTGCTTGTGTATTCTTTTTTTTGTGTTCTTCATACTCTGCGGACATGGGTGGAGATCTAATTCATTGTGAACCCACGGTTCATTACATTCTACTAAATAGTCAAGTTTGTATGCCACTATTCCAAGCCAGAGGATGGATTGATTATATTCTTAATCTTACCAGCCAAGACAAAGAGGTGGCATTACAATTATTAAGCACACTCCATGACAGGGTGGCTACTGTCAAAGGATTGAGGGTACCATTTTCACAAGAAATCATGGCTGAGGTAATGGGGTTACCACAGGAAGGCGAGGAGTTTTCAAAAAGCTTTGACCTAGCAACAGCAAGGGAAAAATTCACTCTGCACACAGACCTGCCATTGGAAGTCGACAAGAAATAGGGCACTAACAAGTTGTCTATGCCTGAAACCTATAAGCAATGTGCAGTGTTCATTATCAAATATTTCACTTGTGAAGGTCAATAAGCCTACTTTCATGTGGTTCACTTCAAATTTCTGAGCTACCTAAGGCATGATAACAAACCCATAAACGTGCCCAATTTCCTTTTAAACATTCTGAAGAAACGGGCTTCATTAGTGCAGGAAGGTAAGCCCAATATCGTTTCCCATCATTGTCTAATTAAGATAATTATGGAAAAATCATTGAGAGACCAGTCCAACATGATATGGGAGGATTTCATGTCAGGAGAATTAGAGAAGGAAACCCTAAGACCTTTAGGGAGTAGGGTTGGCAAAAGAGTCCAAATAGAACAGGGAGTTTTTAAGGTTATT
Organism: Thuja plicata; assembly: GCA_018584345.1. Classification (NCBI taxonomy): domain Eukaryota; kingdom Viridiplantae; phylum Streptophyta; class Pinopsida; order Cupressales; family Cupressaceae; genus Thuja; species Thuja plicata. The sequence continues at coordinate 1,332,979 of MU225282.1, read as the reverse complement.
TAAGAACTAGGATTAGGTTCTTCTTCAGTAAGAAGACCTAGGACTAAAAACCCTAGGTGTCCTCCTAAAGATTCTGCATCTGGGTCATCCCAGAATAAGGGCAAAAAGAAAATTTCAGAGAAAGAGGTTTCTAAAGAAAAATTCTCCCCTCTAGTTGATACAACTACCACCCCTATAAGGAAAGCCAACTGCCTCTAGTTCTAATAAACGCTCAAAGAAGCAGGATCCTGTAGCTTTAACCACTTCAAGAAAGTGAAAGACTGCTGCTAGGAAGGAGGAAACCCCTTTATGAAGAAACAGTAGATAGATGAGGGGTATGGCTATAGAAATATCACCAGGAAGGACAACAATCAACCTTGACACTCCTGAGTCAGAGGAGCCACTAGAAGGTAAGCAATCCTCCAAGGTCAGAATGGGAATAGAATATGTAGTAATTGAAGATGGTTCCACCTCTGATGAACAAACCTACAAGGTTCAAAGGGGGAGTTCATCTTCCAATGGACCCCAAATTAATGATGATTTCATTGAATCATATGATGATGATGACTTTTCAGGAGGATACCTTGCTAATGAAGAAGGTATGCCAGATTCGCCTCCTACAATGGTAGAGCACAGTTTATTTGAAGACAATTCTGGTATTTCTATGAGTGTGGATACACCTCCTACAGTAGTAGGGAGGGATCTTTTTGAAGAAAACCCTGGTATTGACATGATGGCCGAGAAAGTTTTAAATCAAGGATTGGATGCACTAGTTGTTGCAACTCAACAATGTGATAACCCTAAGAGGGCCATCATAATCCATCCAAACCTCTCACAGGATGCAGCTATAGGAAATGACAGTTCAGTTTATAAATAGGCAATGGGAGAAAGCTCTAGTAAATAAAATAACAGTTCAGTTGACATACAAGCCGCAGGGGAAAACCCTGATGAAGGTAATCTACCAGAGATACCTTGCCCTATAACTCCATTTTCTGTTATCTTTCAACTAACCAATCAGTTGATAATGGAAAGAGAGAAATGGCAAAGGTAGAAGAAGGCTTTGCACCGGGTTATCAATCAAACTTTTTAGGAATTGGTAGAAAAAGAGGAAGAGGTAGAGCAGCTTCAAGAAAAATTGACTAAGGTAACGTTAGTTATCCTTGAGCTAATGAGCTATAGGTCCCCTTCCCCTGTTTATGCCATTTTTCTTAAAGAACAAATGTTGAATTATCAGTTAACCAGTATAGTAAAGGGAAAGTTTCCTTTGATAAATGAGCCCCTTGAGTTTTTTCAAGCCTTTCATAATTCTCCTATAGCCATACAGAACTTGTTATATGAACTCTTCTTGCACAACTTAGCTGTACCTAGTAATAGGTATTGGAATCCACTGCATTATGTTGGGGACATCCAGTTGAGGGCACTCATGTCATGGATACAAAATGAAATTAGTAGAGAATCCCAAGCCAAAATTTACAGAGAATTAGAGGACAAAATTCCTCTATACCTACGACCAGAAGCTAAAGACCCCAAAAATTACTATTATGAATGGATGAAGCTAGCTCAGTCAAAGTCTGGAAGCAAGATCATTAACCCTCTCAGGAATGTAGCCTTCGATGAGTACACCCGAATGGCCAAAACTGAATTGACTGAGGCCACAAAATCAATCCAGTGACGTTGGATTAACATGATAGAGGACATGAGAAATAAGGAGCCACGTTCACCCCTTAATTTTTCAATGGAAAAAAAGCATGCTCCTTGGTACATCATGTTAGGCAGGGTAAGGTAGAGCTATTGGCTTCCATTAAAATTCCAACCACCCCTTCTTCTTTCTCCTCTTATGCCCAACTCAAAAAATTTAGAAGATTATGGCATGGCAGGAGAGGTGAGAAGGTGGGAAACACATAGGGACACTAAGGGCTTTTACGGGAGCTTTGCTAATGGGGGTATTGGATAGAAATTAGTCACAGATCTTAGAATGTAGGCCAGAGTGAAGAACTATATGTTTTCTTGAGGACCAGCAAAAGGCTAAGTTGGGGGGAATGATGAGGCTAATATAAGGCCTATATAGTTTCAAGTTTCATGTGTTTTTATGGCTAGACCTTGAGAACTTCATATGCTTTCATGATACTTTTTCAGACTGTTTATATTGATATCTCAGAACTGTTATATTTATGTGTATGCAAATATGTGTGAAACATTTTAAGTTTATAAATATGCTATCTATATGTTGCATGGATATATGGAACTAAATCTGGTGTCTTTTTGTCCTACTTTAAGTTGGGTGGTTTTCATGTAGCCATGTGATGAGAGCAAGTTAGTAAAGAAACTTATTATGGATTTTTGTCTTGGATACATGTACATGCTAACCTTTTGTAGAAATGGTGTATCCATGGTAAAGGAAGGAGTCAACATTAAAGAATGGAGTGATGCCTTAAAAATGCCAACTATTGTGGGGCTCATGATGATTCCGCTACCCACGGATGAGAATAGTTCCTGTTGCAGATAAGTCATAGCTGAAAAGTGGCCACGATGGAGTAAATATAGTAGTGGCATATTCCTTGATTTCATATGTGATTAAATGCAGTTTGTTTCTACAGTTAAATTTGTTGATCATGTTTCTTAATGATTTTCATATCCCTAATGTTGGGGGATCCTAGTTGATAGGAGTCTATTTTAGAAGTTGTTGTCAAATAATCTGGAAGTTCTGATTCCAGGGAGTAGAGTTAGTATTATGGGAATATTTTGTAATCTAGTGAGAAGAAATACAATCTTATTTTCTACATCTTTTGTAATCCATGTTTTATGAATGATCAATGAGAGCTTCAATTCTTATTTTCTAAGTTCTTATTCATTCACTCTTCCATGGGGGCCCACACGGGAGAGTGAATGAACAAGAACTCAGAAACTAAGAATTGAAGCTCTCATTGATCATTCATAAAACATGGATTACAAAAGATACAGAAAATAAGATTGTATTTATTCTCACTGGATTACAAAAGATTCCCGTAATACTAACTCTACTCCCTGGAATCAGAACTTCCAGATTATTTAACAACAACTTCTAAAATAGACTCCTATCAACTAGGATCCCCCAACATCAGGGATATGAAAATCATTAATAAACATGATCAACAACTTTAACTGTAGAAACAAACTGCATTTAATCACATATGAAATCTAGGAATGTGTCGCAGCTATATTTACTCCATCGTGGTTTCTTTTCAGCTGTGACTTATCTACAATAGGAACTTTTCTCATCCGCAGGTAGTGGAATCATCATGAGCCCCGCAACAGATGGCCTTTTCAAGGCATCACTCTATTCTTTAATGTTGACTCCTTCCTTTACCATGAATCCACCATTTTTGTAAAAGGTTAGCACGCACACGTATCCAAGACAAAAATCCATAATAAGTTTCTATACTAACTTGCTCTCATCACATGGCTACAGGAAAACCACCCAACTTAAAGTAGGACAAAAAGACACCAGATTTAGTTCCATATATCCACGCAACATATAGATAGCATGTTTATAAACTTAAAATTTTTCACACATATTTGTATACACATAAATATAGTAGTTCTGAGATATCAATATAAACAGTTTGAAAAAGTATCATGAAAGCATATGAAGTTCTCAAAGTCTAGCCATAAAAACACATGAAACTTGAAACTATATAGGCCTTATATTAGCCTCATCAGGAGTGTTGAAATTTTATACTGTGGAAATGATTTTCTCCTAATACTCATTCAAGGGGGCTCACTTGTTGCGGAATCCATAGTAGTTAGCTTCATTTCCTATTTATTTCATTTCTACAACTTGTTGTTTCACTTCTGGTGTTGAAACTATTCCTACAGCCAAAGTAGTAGGTTATTTGTTTCTTCCTAGAGCCAAAGTAATAGAAGATCCAAAGCATTCTGGTTTTGAGTTTTAAGCATTTCCTTTTTCAATATTTATCATTCCTACATTTATCTTTCAAAGAATTTATTTCCTATAGCAATTATAGGTTAGCATGGTCTGATTCAGCTCTCGGTGCATATATTTTCCTGGTCTGTTTTAAGTAGCACGTCCCTAGACTGATAACTAAATGATTTTTTATGATAAGGAGGATAGCTTCTCAAAAAGGATTCCCAATCCTTGAGTGTTGGTAATAAGCCTAGTTTTTTATTCCTTTCTAAACCATATCAAGCATACATAAAATATAACATTTAAGTATAAGTTATTATACTTAAGTTACATTTTATGTATATACTTTCAAGATTTTTGAGAGTGGTTTCATCTTAATAGGAGTTAAGATAAATATTCTAGTTTTTTAGGGTTTTTAGGAAATTTCAGAGTTAGCCAAATTTTAAGAATCAACATATTGTCTCCAGCATGAGTCTAGTGGACTATTGATTGTAACCTTCTATCTCTTCCCTGTCACACAAAACATTTATTTCTTTTGGTTTCAAGTGTTACTAATCTATTTGTCTTTGTGCAACATTTTAGGGTTGAGGAATTTAAGATTACTAATATTTTTCATGCAGATTTCCTTGGATTTTAATGGATTTTGGGAATGAAATTGTATACTTTAAACACTAGTCTTTGAATGCATGTTGCTTAAAGGAATTAACCACATCCAATCTTGAATGTATAAGGGAATGAACATCACAAACTCTTGAATGACTTAAGGAAAAACAATCACACCTTTCTTACATGCTTTTCTTCTTGATGTGTGGGAAAAAAATTGAACTTGCATGCTTAACCATACTATTGTGTCTTTTTCTTAGGTAAAAAACACTTAGTTATTCTAATTAGGTTCACTTTGGAAAGTTAACTCTTTTTGGTGTGTTTGAAGAAGTGTTTCTCAACACTTCTTTCAAGCTATTTTTCATTAGATAGATCCCTTAAAGTAAGTGACACATCGGATAAAATATAGTTGTATCCTCTCCCCTTGCCTTTGTGGACCTTGGGTGAAGAGAAATATTATCTTATCCTTATTTCTAGAGAGGCATGTCTAGAGGTTGGATTTCCGCTTTAGAGGGTAACCTCAAACTCGTAAATACCCTAGTCGATATATAAATAAGATACTGAACAAGGTCTTGGCTTACATCCCACCAAGCTCGAGTGAGGCATGTTGATGATAGTCTGGATCAGGTGAATTATCCCTAAGTACCTATCATGGCCAACTAGGCTCTTCAGTGAGTTACACGCATACAAACTGATTGGGGAACACTATAGATCTTACTAAGAACCAATGTTTAGAAACCCAAAAACCTTATATATTTGTTGATACAGAAGGTTGGAGACTAAATAAGACACCCCAAATGTACCCTTCATTGTGAGATATAAAATCCTTAATATTTTGGATCTTTTAGATGAGATATTATGGTGATTCTTGTGTTGTGGAGGGGAGCTAGTGACACTAGAATCTCTACTTGTCCACTCTTTCTGAGGTATATGGAGAAATCCAAGTGGAGATTCAAAAAATAGCATCCTATCTAGCCTATATTATGAATGTGCTTGGTTCTAAATACACACTTTGTGTTTGATGTACTTGTTCACTTACATAGTCTTTTTCCAAAAACAAGTCAAAATCTCACCACAATCCAATATTCACCAAGTCAAACAGTTGGCCCAAATTTATAGTCCAAAATCATCCAAGTCTCTAAAATTTGTCATCCTAGTTTCATAATCACATCCATAGTATCATCTTGCGTCACTTTCTTCTAGTATAGTTGGGTCCTCTGTTTCTCCCCATATCCTAGGCTAGAGTCATCTACTTCATTCCTAATCCCCTTCCCATATTCTTCAAAATCAGTCCTTCCCTCTATCCTGAGATTAATCCAAAATCCTAGTATGAGCTTATTGTTCATCATGATCTGAGCTTTAGTTTTCTTCATCCATTTTCATCCTTCATCCCTACTCAACTCATCAACTAATCATTATGTTGCAATTCTATCATGATGATTTTTTGTCATGCCCCAAAATCTGGGCAATAAAACCTTAACCAAAAGAACTCAAATTTTCCATTTAAATATGTTATATTTATCTAAAGAAGATGAAGTCTTTTCCTTCCATAACACACCTATGAAATTTAGACAAATTA
>MU225282.1:1263288-1324459 GCA_018584345.1 Thuja plicata | reverse complement strand
TAGATTTCCCGATTACATAATCAGGTGTTTGTATACAAGCAAAGGTTTCCATGGATCCATAAAGTAATACATGTGTCCCAAAAGTCTGACTATAACAAAATCTGTATCGACAAGAGAACATATAAATGAGAAGTAGTGTTAAGTTTATGTCAGACTGGGATAGGCCTCACATTTTTGTTTTCCTACCTCTTCTTCCACTTCATCCTATTCTAATGATGATTAAAATATCATTGATCATGATGAGTATATTGAAAACCTTAGCAATCATGCTCCAAGCATCCTCCAAAATCTAATTATTCCTCCACACTCCCCCATCATGTCTCCATGTATACCCGCTATAACTCCTTATCATACCTTTTACAAGGGAAACCCATCTTATCCTCCATCCACATCTCCCTCCTATGTTGTACCCACATATCCCCCTCATACATCATTCATGCCTCCATCTTCTCCCATAGTCATATCCCAAGCACTGCATTTCCACAATAACACTACTAACTACATCCCTAATCCAAATCCACCATCTCCTTATCCTCCAACCTATTTTCCAATCTATAATCCTAGTCATCCATTTCCTCCAATCAATCACCATGATCCACATGTTATTTCTAATCCACCATCAAATTTATCCTACCTTTATCCTCCATCCTCTACATCTTATCCCAATCTACCATCTTCCATTCCCACTTACATTAACACAAATCCCCTTCCCCAATCCACATACATCTCTCAATCCACTTCATATTCCATACCCCAATATGTCACTCCTCCTCCATCAGTTAGTCAATCAAGTTCACAAGTCACCTCCACACCCGCTTATGTGAAATATATAGCCATGCCCACTTATGTGAAATATATAGCCATGCCATATCCTACACATATTTCTAAATCATCATTCATTCAACCAATATTTCAATCCACTACTAAACCTCTATACATAAAATACCCTATATTCCCACCATCTACATCTTCTAACCATCCACCCCAACCTCAAACATGCAAGTCTCCAAGGACCTTCACAAGGAAGCCATCACAAAACCCATCTCTTAAAAGTAATGAGTCATGTCATATCACTCCCCCATGTGAACCCACTAGTGATGAAACCTTTCTACCTCTCACAACCATAATTCCTCTTCCATCTCCCACACCTATCCTTTCCCTTCCACCACCCATACTTATTGATCCTTTTCCATCCCCTAACACTATTTAATTCCACCCATCCATCGACTCCATCCAATCCCCATCCCCATCTTCTCCTCTTGACATTATCCACACCCCATACAATGAATCTCATGATTCTATCCACCTTCTCTCTATCCCAATTATATAATCTCCCATCCTTCGATCTCCTCCATATGAAGATTCCATCCATACATCCCCCATCATACCATCCATGCCAATCCAATCATGTCAAGATTGTTAGAGTTTTTTCTTGTTGAATTACAATACAGCTATCAAGCTTGACTCCTAGATTCCCAATTATTGATTCACACAGGTAAAAGGCTAATTAAAAAGGATACAATCCTTCTTCTTCTTTGAGCCCCACATCACTCAAGTGGGTATACCTTTCTTAGATTATTATTTCTCAGTAACTTAACAGTGAGCTTAACACTACACTAATTGTTTCCTGCCTATTACTGCAACAAATGATAATACATCTTGCAGGTGAACACAACCAATTTAATGCAAAGTTTAATAGGCTGGATTGTGAACATGACAAGGGAAAACAATACTGAAATAAGGATTTTAATCCTTCTTCTTTTTTATTTCTAGACTTAGGAAGGATAACCTACTGATTCTCTCTTCAAGGAATCACCACAATGAATTGTATTTCTCAATACAATAAATTAGACATATATGTTCTTAATAAAAGAAATAAAATATTTTGTTTATAATTGAGTGATGATAAGAACTACTTGTCAAAAAATTGACCAGTGCCTAATCCCAAGAAAAGAGTCATAATGGAACATACATTCACAAAGAAAACAATTAATTAGAACACAAATAAAATCTCAGATAGAATGCCTTACAAACTATCCTTTCATTCTCACACCTCTGTATCAAATTCTTGCACAAAAACCTAACACTCTGAAACTATTTGCAAGATTTAAACCCTCCTTGAAAGAAACTCACAAATAAGAGCACAGTTACCTTATAACTAGTACATTTAAGATGTCTTACAAATTAAACATACAAGAGCTAAAACATAAATGAAAAAAGACATCAAATATCTGAAACAATAAATTCCATTACATTTTATTAATAATCTTCTGATCCAATACATTCAAAATAGACTAAAAAACATTTCAAAACTAGAAAAAAATTGAAAAGTCTTCCTCGCAGTTGTGATTTTACCATCCTTTATAATGTATTTCTACTTGCTATATATATGGAGCATTATCCATCTTGGAATCCTTCAAGATCAAGGATGCAACAAGCTTCAGATGGCTAAGCTAACCCTGAAGGCATTAAAAGAAAAAATTTACAGTTAGACCTCTGAACAGTGGAAAGACAAAAAATTTTGACAATCAAATTTGATCTTCAAATCTTCAATAGCTGGCACCTTTGTGTGCTGATATTCTAGATAGCTTTAGGTAGTTGTAATGAGATCTAGTGACCTCCATTTGAGGCTAACTTACAATAGTTTTTATGATAATTATCCTCCCTGTGCTCAGAGATCAGGTGCCAGGTGTCCTCTTTACTCTTCATCTAGTATGTAAAGGTCAAATTTTGCAGTCTTCTTTTTCTTGGGCTTTGTAAGAACATCCCATATTGTAACATCTTCCTCTGCTGGCTAGTTAAAGATTTTAATGCTTTCTAGTTGTGTCTTTTGCCTCTCCCATCTAGCATCTATTATGCTTTTAACATTTTTCACAAATTTGTTGAAATCTATCTCATCCTTAAATGCCTCATCCAAGGTTCTATTGAACCTTTCCATATCTAGTTCATTAATGTCAAAAACAAATGCCTCTTTACTAGGCAATAATGAATCAAATTCATTTCTCCATGTCTACACTGCCTTGATCAGATTGTCTTCTTCTCTGATTGAATGAAAAAACTTATTATAATCAGACCCAAACATATTCAATATGGTCTCTATCTAAATTTCCTTGCCCTTGAAAAAGGACAAGGTTACCCCATTTTTGTTTATTTCATCCCCCACTTGTGTGACTATTTCTGGTAGGTCTTCCCTAAGTGGTTGCAGGGATGCTAACCTTTCAAATAAACTGGTCCTAACTGACCAAGTACCAGAGTAAGGGTTCAATGTTGCAACAAAACTAGTTACATCAACTTGTAGGCCAGGAAACTTGTTGTAGGCTCCATGCACTAAGTCATCCTTATCCTTCAAGATGTCAATTCTATGTTGCAAAATATTCAAGAAGGCTTCCAAAGCCACATTATTCTTCAATGTATCTTTTTTCTCTATTTCCTTATGAGTATCCATGTATCCTCTGTTTGCACAAGTGCATCTTCAACCTATTTAGGTTCAATCATAACAACCTCTGGGATCTCTTGTAACTTCTGAGTTAGATCTACAATTATCTTCTCCATAGCACTAATTTTTAGCAAACCTAGCTCTCTGTCCTTTGCAATGAGACTTGTCTCATCAAATAAATTTTGATACCTATTGGACATTTGAATAGATTTTTCTTCATTCAAAAGAGAGTTAGGGCTTGTGAAATATCTAGATCTCCTATGTTATGAACAGACCAGATAATTTTATCCCCTTCCATATTCTCTTGTACATTTATTAGTGATGGCTTTTGGTTCTTGGGAGCTAGAGCCCACATAGCTAGGGTCTAAGATTGTGCATTGTAACCACACCCTTTGATCATCTCCCCTACTTGTGTCTCTATTGAGAATTTGATATCTTGCTACCTTCTAATTTTATCAATGATGAAGGCTAAAGCCAGGTCCCATCCTTCTACCAATAACATGCCACTAGACTTAACTAGTTGTCTAGCCTAATCAGGGGTCATATTCTTAGATTCTAGATCATATTTCTGGAAAGCCTATAAGGCTTCACTTGTTATGGCTTCACCTCCATCCAATTTCAATTGTGCCCCCACTTGCTGTTGTTTGGCCCAAATAAGGAAGTCCTTGAATTCTTTAGTCTTTATAAATTCATCATGCTTCAAGAATGGTTCCTACTGTAACTCCCTTTCATCCTGACACAATAAGAGAGGCATCTCAACATTATCATTTGTATCTTCTATTTTATTATTTCCTTCTCTTATGAACTTTCTCAATTGGTGATCATAGGCACTTGTTCTAGTGAATAGTGCACTCACTTTATCCTTTTTCCTCTTCTGTGTCTTGACAACATAAGGTTCCCCTGCTTCCACCTTTTTCTTTTTCTTTGGAGGCTCAGCAACTACCTCAGCCTCATGTCCTTGTGTTAAATCAATTATGTTTTCCCAAGTCTGATGTGGTTGATGCAGGTGGTGGGATGTGTACTGAGTAACTAATACTATATTCTAAGGATAATTGTTTATTAGGACCTCTGGCCTTATCCTCAATTTTCTCTTCTAGCTGATTACAAAGTGTCCCATAGGACTCCATTTTATCTATTCTTTGTAAATATGGAAAACCAGGGATCCCTTTCTTCTGGAGTTGTTTCTCCAAATACATTAACTCATGGTATTTTGTTTCTCTAGCTGAAATTTCATCCTCTTCAAGGATGTTCTTGATTAGGGATTCCTCTTCACATGGCTGATGTTCTTTAGTAATTGGAATGGTGGGTGTCATAATTTTCTTGTCACTTTTTATGAACCCTTTTATATCAATGTACCTATACAAGGCTACATTCATTCTATAATGTCTCGACCATCCATTCAAAGCATCATAGGCCCTCTTTCCAATTGTAAAATCAGAAGTAATAAACTACCTAGGTGTGAATTTTCCTCTCCTATGTGGATCCAAATGCTCCCTATCAGTCAGCATGAGCTTCCCTATAAACTCCATGATAGAAATCATTGGTAGTACTCTGTATGGAAAAATGTGTGGTGGTGGAGAGAAACCATAAACTTTGATCAGAGTAAAATTTTGATGATAATAGAAATCTCCCCAATTTTGATCTCCATTTCATTTATCAACCAACTTGTAGGGCCTCAAAATCTACAACACTTTAATTGGAAGCTTGGTCATGTTGACTCCTAAATTTCTTAATAGGGGGTATACTACCTAGTTCTCAAAATCACAGAACTCATTCTCTCTGGATGTGTAATTCCATACCCTCAACCAAATTTGCATAGATTTGGATTGACCATCATAAAATATTCTAAGCTGCAGATTGGGCTGGTCCATGATATTAAAATTGTAGAATAAAATAAAATGCATGAGCAATGAATACTACAAGAATTTAGGGGCTTCCTACCATCTTCTGAATATCCACAAATCCTTGATGCATCCTATCAATTACATATTGAAGGTAATCATAATCAATACCGACATAGGGACTTTGGAAGTCCAAAATTATCATTAGCATGTCAGAGGATACTCTCTCTCTTCCACTATCAACCCCTAAAAATCTACACAAGGCATATGAAATGTATTTCATATAGAATGACATGTCCTTGTAGAAGTAAGGTGCTTTATCACTTGGGATAGGAGCTATATAGATTCTAGTTCCTTTTGGCACATGGGCCTGAATCAATTTGGACACAATGTCAGCCTCCTTAGTATATCTAGCAGCTAGGGATTTCAGATTAATTTTTGTTGTGCAGGGGTTATACATATTAAATGATTTCATGAATGATTCCCTATTAAGGGTTACTAGGATTGTTCCATCATCTTTCTTAATGGACCTTGAAATTGTGTCATACCTACTGGCTAGTTCCAATATCAAACCAATATCCACAAACACATCAGGAGCTACTAGCTTTGCTAACCCTAACGTCCAAGGGTTTGACATAGGCACAAGACCCTCACTATTCTTGTGGAATTAATTAAACAAGTGATAGCCTGAACAATCAAGATTCTTTTCATCTCTAATGTAAGAAATATTGTCACCAAGGTATTTTTCATTTACCTTCTTTCCCTAATTGGACCATATATGGAAGTAGTTGTATGAACTCTTCTGAGTAATTCATCTTTCCTTTCAAATCATCATCATCTCCGCTCTTCCTGCTGGTTGAGGAAATGCTCACTGCTCTACTCATCTTGTCTATTCAATTGCAACTGATCAAATCTTTTTATTCACTCTGCAAAGCTAGATAGCTCTGTTCTCTTAAAAACAATTATCACTCTTGCAATTTTTTCTCTGAAAACTGGAACTTTTGGTGAAATAAATGAAAAATGGTAAAGCCTACTTATTTAGAGAAATCAATGCACCATTCAATTTGAAATCATGGAAATTCCATTCAATCACTTCTATCATTACTTCTACGTGCTGTGATATCAATTTTTCTCCTAGTCGTGGCATTTGAAACTAACAGGTGATCAATTTTGAATGAGTGCTTTTTCATTTAAAACCTTATTATATTCGAAATAAGATCAAGATTTGATATGATTGGCTCATTCATCACAAATTAGAAAATCTTTAAACATGTTTTCATAATCCCTATGTTCTAATTGGTGGATAACTGTACAAATGGTGTGGAAGAAAACCTTATACTTTACCTTGCTCATACCCTAGTTTCCTTCAGTGGATACGTGACTAAATGATCTACTTGTCGGTGAGAGTTATCTTTAACTCTGGTTTTGTTCTGAGACTTAACAATCACCACATGATCAACACCTTGATCAATGTTCATCTCCTAATTTCTGAAAGAAATCTCTTAACTCATGTTTCTTTCGAGACTCTGTGACTAAGGCTTCAAATAACTCCTACTTAATCCTTTAGTTCTTTTAGAGACTACGCAACTGTGTGAATTCAAAGTCGCTATAAATTTTTACTAACCTTGAGTTTCTTTTGAGATTACACGACCATCGCTAGATCTTCCTTCAATCAGATGGTCCATGTGTAATCTCATATCCATTTTGTACTTTATCCTTTTTATCTAAGCCTTTGAGACTAACCTTTGATCATCTTTTAATCAAACGGTTCACGTTCAATCTCCTTTTCTTTATCTTTAACTACAGTTCACTTTGAGACTTCATGAATTAAGCTACTTCCAAGTCATGGAGTAAAATTCTTAACCTCTGAAACACATTGATATTTTACGCCAACCTTAGATCTCTAAATGACCTAGACACGTGTCCATATCTGAAACACCATCACTGAATTGCTGAATTTCTTTTGACTATTTGACTTTTATCAACAACTTCATGCTATCCATTAGATATTTTCTCTTTCACAGCTTAGATCTCCTCATTGCAAAATTTACTTGATCTTTACTTAACCTTTATCAACCATAGTTCTTATCGAGACTTCACGACTAACTAGATCTCATTGTCACTGAAAGAATTATCTAACTCAAGGTTTCTTTCAAGATTGAACAAAAACCTTTAGATCTTCACTTAATCTGATGGTAGTCTCTATACCTCTTAATCTTTCATCCATCTGAACTTTCATCTCACAACTTCACGCTGGCCACATGATCAACTTTACATCTGACGGTAGTCACTTTTTCTCACAACTTTTAACTTAACCCCTGCTTTCAAAAGAGATCGTGTGACTGAATGCAATTAAATCATCTCTTAACCTTGGTTTATTTGTGAGACACTATGACTTAAGAAAATCAAAGTCACTTTAAGATTTATTAACTGAAGAGTTTATTGTGAGACTTCATCACCACCACTAGATTATCTTGAAAATCGACGGATGTCGCTTAATCTCATATCTTTTGACTTAACTCTTATTTCCTTTCATGATTACATGACTGCCTAAGAACTTCAACCCTTCTTTAAACTCTGATTAGCTTTTGATACTGCATGATTGAATGATCTCTTTGTCTCCAAAGGATTTTCTAACTTTGGATTTTCAAACAAGACTCTCTGCACACTACAAGATCATGATCTTCATCAACAGCCCATGTGAAATCTCCTTAACACTGAAAGAATATTATTTTCTCTTCGCGGTATAGCGACCAAAGCATTTTTCCAAGTCTCTAAAGAAAATGGAATATTCTATATGCTTAAAGAGACATCACGACCAACATGTAAAATATGAAAATAGGCACATGACTTAAGTGACTTGGTCTTTTCTGAAAAATTAACTGTGAAATAGAAGCAATTTTGAAGAACTAGTGTTTTCTCTTGAATATGCATGAAAACTAACATAGGACCTAGGGTTTTACATACTTCTCTAAATTTCAAGGCTTAGAGATCATTATTTGCAAAGGGATTTTGATAGCATTGGATAATATTTTTAGATTTAAGGCAGGAATCTGGCTAGGAACTTAAAAATTTATTAGCAAGCTTCAAAACTAGAAATACAACCAACATTGGCTCTCTCTGAGGGTGCTTGAATGCAAGTTCACAGCAAGAATAATAGATCTCTGGGAAATCAAATCACAACTACACTAAAATGTTACTAAAATAAAAGACACAACTGGGAAATAAACAGACGACAAAAGGAAACACACCTGTACATAAGATACAACTACTATGCATGGAAAAAGATTCAATTGAAGAAATTTTTTGGGAATTGTCCATGAACTGGAAACTCCTTTTCTTCATCATTCATATTCTTGAGGAGATATGAATCTTTTCCAAAAATCTAATAGATAACTAAATGCCCTAACCACAATGATTCAAATTTCTTATGTTTTCCTTTGTCTTCATCCCTGGCATTCCATTGCAATACCAAGTCACCAAGATGGAATTTCCTTTCATTTTCCCTCTTGTAAAAATGGTATTTCATCCTTTTTTTTAGTTTGATATTCTCCCTTTGAATATCTCTCCTCACTTCATCCAATTTTACTAGTTGCACCATTCTCTCTTGCATAGGTTCAGAAACCTCAATCTCTTCATCTTGGATGAATTTATAAATCGAAAGTAAATTATTCATGGGCATTCTTGACTTAACACCATATACCAGTTCAAAAGGATATTTCCCTATGGCTTTCTTCATAGTGATTCTATCTGCCCATAGGGCATGTTTTAACTTTGCATGTCAAGCTCTCTTGTTATTCTCTAGGGTCTTCTTTAAAATTTGCAGAATACTCTTGTTACTTGATTTTTCTTTCCCATTAACCTATGGATGGTAAGGGGATGAGTAAGAAATGACAATTCCCATATCAGAGAATAAATCAAAAAATTCTTCAAATCTAAAGCATATGACATTGTTCATTACTAACATGATTGGAACACCAAATCTAGTGATCACACTGTTCATCAAAAAATCAATGACAACTATACATGTATCCTTTTTAGTTGGAATTGCCTCCACCCATTTGGTAAAATATTTAGTCACTAGTAGAATCCAACTATGCCCCCCACTTAATTTCTCAGAAAATTCTCCAATAAAATACATTCCCCACATGGCAAAAGGGGCTTCTGCAACTATGGGATTCAATAATAAAGCTCATGGAAACTTCATCTTGTTGGAGAATCTCTGGCAGGGTTCATACTTCCTAACAAAGGCATGATTATCTTGAAACAAAAAAGGCCAATAATAGCTTGCCCTTAAAATTTTGTGAGATGTTGATCTAGTAGAGTAATTCCTCCACACATTCCAGCATGCATTTCTTTCAAAACCTCTTCAGATTGTCTTTTATCAAGACAAAACAAAATAATCTCATCCATTTTTTTCCAATATAAATCACCATGCAACAAGACATGTTTCTGAGCTTGTAACCTCAGGCTTCTCCTTTGGTTAACATTTAAATTTTCTGGGCAACTAGCATTTTTTAAGAAAATATACAATGTTAGTATACCATGGCTGCATTTCACTACTTGTAACAAAATTTTCACAAGTATCAACATTGTTTACATGAAATAAGTCCAAATTATCTTCTCTCATCAATTTTTCCAATCCTAGTCCTCTCACCAACTTTGTGATATGAATTCCAAATCAAATTCCTGAACTTTGTTTATCCACTTACATATCTTTCCCATTACCTCACTTTGGACAAAAATGTCTTTTACAGCAGCATGAGGAACATATGCATTTACTTTTACACATACAAGATAAGGCCTGAAAGCCTTAACTACTTTTACAAATGCATAAGCCTATTTTTCCATCAATTGATAATTCAGCTCAGGTGACTGTAAAGATTTTCCAAAAAATGCTATAGGATGTTCAAACCCCTCATCATCCTTCTGCAATAGGACTACAACAATGGTATGAAAAGAAGAAAATGTGAATAAAGAGAAGGGTTTGGTATAGTTAGGATATACTAGGATAGGGGCTTCTTGGATGGCTTTTTTTATCTTCTCAAAAGATAATTGTGCCTCTTGATCCCATTCAAATTTCACATCCTTTTTCAATAGCTTGACTATGGGCTTGACTAGTTCTGCAAAATTTGTAATAAATCTCCTGAAAAAATTGATTTGTCCCAAAAACTGATTGTATACCTTTTAAATTTTTAGGAGCAAGCACTTTCTGAATATCCTCAACTCTTTTTGGATCTATTCTTACTCCTTCCTTTGACACTATGTGACCTAAAATTTTTCCTTCAATGACAAAAAAGTGGCATTTCTCTGGGTTCAATGATACCCCATATTCTAATGCTTTAATCATCACCTTCTCCAAATGGTTACAGTGATCTTCTTCTATCTTTGGAAAGGCTATCAAATCATCCTGGTAAACTACCATAAGAACATCTATGAGATCCTTAAAGGCTACATCCATGGCTCTCTGAAAAGTTGCACCGGAATTTTAGACCAAAAGGCATGTGAGCATACACATAAGTACCCCAAGGAGTGGTGAATGTTGTCTTTAATTGTTTAGATTCCTTGACTAGCACCTGATTGTACCTTGAGAACCCATCCATCATAGATAATAGATCACATCCAATGACCTTGTGTAACATAGCCTCCATATTAGGTAATCCATAGTTGTCTTTCAGTGGAGCTACATTCAGGTTTCTAAAGTCAACACATAACCTTATGTCCCCATTCTTCTTTCTCACAGGGACCAAATTAGAAACCCATGATGAATGTCTAATAGGCTGAATTTTGCTTGCATCCCCCAACTTCATTAATTCCATCTGCATTTTAGTAGCCAATAGTGGGTTGATAGGTCTTTGTTTTTGCCTAAATGGTTTCACATCTTCTTTAATTGGGATATCATGCTGAAACAAGTCTTTTCTATAGGATTTTAGATCCTCATAAGACCAAGAAAAAACATGTTTATATTTTTTTAGTAGCTTTATCAGATTCAATCTCACATTCCTATACATCTTTTTACCAATATAGACCAACTGAGGAGATGTCTCAGATCCTAGATTTATTTCTTCCAAATCTCCTATCTTGGCATTGGATTTTTGGGACATATAATTATCATTTATACTAAACATGCCCTCCAATTCAACTATCCTTTAGGTATATGATTAGAAGCTAGCTGAATAACTTCTTGATCAAAAATATATTCCCTACCATCCACAACTACTACTAAAGATTCACAGTCAATTTTATGTCCATCATATTGATCTACACATTGGATAAATCTAAGATGTCATCATAATCTTCAAACACTTGCCAGTTATGGATATTATCAGGGACTGCTGGTCTATTTTTTACTTCTACCATAGATATGCCAGTCATGGTAACATCATCTTTTTCAGGGCAACATTAGCAAGAAACTCTTTCATTATGTTGTTTGATCTTTCTACCCAAAGAATGTTAAAAGCATCAAAGAATTCTAACCTATCCCAGACTGCATACTTGTACAACCTCAATCTATCATCTTTGGCACCATATTGTGCCCTTATTTGAGATATGATTAATTGGGAATCTCCATGAATTTTCAAACATTTGATACCATGTTTAATGACAATATCCATTCCCAAAATTAAGGCCTAATACTCAGCTGTGTTATTTGTACAATGAAAGGCTAACAAGGAAGGATATTTAAAATTAATACCTGATGGGGAAATGAACAAGACTCCTAATCCTTCCTTGGAGCATCCTCCATCAAATTACATCTGCCACAATCCATCTTGTTGCAACAACAACTCATCAAAAATTGGATCAGTATTCCTCAATCATGGCTTGATCTCTTCCACAACAAATTTTTCCATGTCAATATCTACACAACAATTTAATTGGTCAGGTGTAACCATCTCCACCATCACAAGTGAGCAAGTTTCTCTGTACAACTTGAACTCATTTCCATTTATAGGAATTTTTGGATAAGATAAGTCTAACTGCAGTCTTCCACCCACTATTGTTGCCTATTGTCTTAACAGGAGCATACCATAATGGGGTTTGGTATCCACAACAACTATGTCCATTCTATAAGTAGCTTCTAGGAAGGCAGAAATTTTTACTTCAATGTCTTTCAATGTTCCTATCATAGGAACTTCCCTATTGTCTATTGCATAACAACTTCCAGAAGGGGTGGTGATTTGAAGGCCCAATTCTCTCATGACATGATATGACATTACAATTGATGCAGCACCAGAATCTATCATGCAATTTTTCACTAAGAAATTATTAACCACCAAAGTGACATAAAATGGGTCAACAGACAATGGTTCTTGGGTAATTACATTTCCAATGTAGATATTGGAATTTTCTTTTCTTTTTTATTTTCCTTTCATTTGTTCTTCCTTTTCCTTGAGAGATGGAATTTCATTTCTATCATTATTTGAAGTCAAGGATATTGTTTCCTGGTTTGACATAGAGACATCATCTATCCCTCTCAAAAGTTCTAATGCAGCTTCTTTATGCTCTTTTATTTTCAACATCTCCATTAGTGGGACTGAAACTTTCATCTGAGTCAGAGCATGTTTCATGTCAAACATGGGTAGTTCAGAGGATACATAACCCATTTTTTTTACCTTTCTTGGCTTTATCATTGGCTACTTGATCCTCTTTTGTTCCTTCTTTTTCCTTCCTTTCAGAAGAAATTTCTGCTTGTCTTGCATATTTCTTATCTTTGTTTTCCTTGACAAGAGAGTCTACAACACCTTGATGGGAGTCTTTTCTGATATATGTAGGGGCAGGTTTACCTTGAGTAGGCTCCACTCTCCTATCTCTAAAATTGTATTCATTCTTGGCTTGATTGATGGTTGCAGGAGTCAAGGACCTCCTTTCTTCATCAATAGGAATTTTGAAATGAGAATTTGAGTTATCATTTCCTACTGCATTTATAGTTTCTTGTGACATGATATTAGCCTCATCATTTGGATAGGGAACAACCTATGGTTGATATTCCAAATAAAAAATTTCCTCTTTATTCATATTCTCAAAGGGTGGGTTATTATATGAAGACCATGGATAAGGTATTTTCACTGTAAACATATTAATGGGAAGGCCTTCTTGTCCTACGCCCATTTGTTCATCCCTCTCATCCATTTGATCAGATAAGTCTTGGGCTACCACACATTGATATGAAGAATGTGGCATGTTGCAGGAAGCACACCAAGGAGTGTTTTCAACATAATTTGTACTATTCCTTTTTACAGGGTCAAGGGTTTCCTTGGATTTTTGGTTCACTTGATCTTTAGAGATAGTCTTACCATTATTCCAGTTTGTTTTGGATGGGTAATCCCTTAGGTTAGGCTGCTTATCAAACCTTTGGTTTGAATACTTGTTATCACGGTAACTTCCCCTATCATTTTTGTCCATTTTAGTAGTGAGGTCTTTTACTGCACTTACTAATTTGTCCATTGTGTCATCTTCTTTGATAGGTTTTCTAGCTGGTCCCTTTTCTTTCCAAAGTTTACTATCATCCCTTTTTCCCATCTTTCCTGATGCTCGCCTATTGCTCTCAATGTCAATAGCTAATTTGTATGCATCTCTCAAGGTTGTTGGGTTTTTGTCCCTAAGCAGGTAATACATCTTACCATCAGAAACATTACAATAAGTGGTCAGACATACTTCCTCATCTAACCTCGGTACTTGGAACAATTTATTCATGGCCTTTTGGAATCTATTGTTGAAATTTTCCATACTCTCATTAGGGAATTTCTTGATATTATTAAATTCATTCAGCATATAACCAGAGTTCACATGTTCTCTGTATTGTTCCGCAAAATATTTTACAAACTCATCCGAAGAGGCAATGCTATCATTAGGTAGATTTCTAAACCAATCCCTAGTATCTTCAATTAAGCACTGAAAAGAAAATTTCATGATGACATCTTCATTTTCAATTTTAAAATCAGTTATCTTATCACTGAAAGATTTCAAATTTTCTTCACAAGTTATGATATTATTTCATGTGAATTGAGGGATTTTATCTCTTACCTCATTGGGGATCACATTTGGGTGACCAGAAATGCCATCAAAGAAAAGGGCTCTATATCTGTCCATATGAACAGGTCTCCTTTGGAAGTTTCCCAACACATTGTTACCACTTGGTCTAGTTGTTCCTTTTTTTATTTTGAATAGGTGGGGGAACACTTTGCCTTAGGTTAGAAACTTGAGCACTTAGACCAGGACCAGCTAGTTGAGCAACCACACTTGGGCCAGAAGTTTGAGCTTTAGGACCAGCACCTTGATTATTGGGACTAGAACTAGAAAACTTATTGTGTTGCTGAATCCCATGATTAACATGCATAGAGCTACTTGTAGTAGTGTTAGTAGTAGCATGTAAGAGATACATTTTCATCCTCATATCAGCTGCAGCAACCTCTAATTTGAAATTTTCTAGTTTTTTGGCTAGATCTTCCGTGGCTTTTCTAGCTTGTTCAATTTCTAGATCAACTTGATATTTTCCTACAAGGATAGTCATGTTTTTCTTAGGATCATCTATAATAACACCAACAGCCTTTTTCTTACCCTTGTTGAGGACATCTTTACTACTTTTCTTGAGTTTTTCATTTCGTTCAACCTCATAAGGGTGCAATTATCTGATGACAGGTCCCCGTCCTTCAAACTCATCTTTGCTAGAGTTTAATTTTGTATTTGCATCTTTCTTCCTCAAATCATCAATATCACCAAACAAGTTTGTATTTAGGCCTTTAACCTCTTCACTTAGGCTCTTAGCCTTGAGGTCATTTCTTCTCATTTCTGCCAAAAGTTCTTCTCTCTACCAATAAGTCATATAGCTCTTGTTCACACCTCTTCCTTGCATCTACTATCTCTATTTCTTGCTCCTTTTTCTTTCTTCTCAAAGCCAAAACCTCATCTCTTAGCTTATCAGAATCATAAGATGTTGTCTCAACAACAGGAGTTTCTTTTAGTGGAGCTAGATTTTCTTTTGCATGGAAGAAACCTGCATCTATCATCTCTCCTTCTCTGAAAGGATCAAAAGATGTATCGACTCTATTAAGACCTACAGACCTTGATTTTTCTACACTCTTAGATGAAGATGACCTTCTTTCAGGAACAGGGGTCTCCATTCTCCCTTTGGATTATTTGGGGAATCATGATTGGATCCACCTCTCTTAGACCACTGTCTCCTTCTAGGTGTATGGAGCTCTTCTCCAATATCCTTCTCAAGGTTAGATCTATAATGAGACCTGGTGTTTCTTTGTTGACTCATCTTTTAAAATAGACAAGTATATCCAATATTTTCAATATGAAAATCACACTAGAATGTACAGAGACTAGAGCCACCACCTCTTTACAAAGGACAAATTATATAAAATAGTTGAAAATCTTGTCCCAACTTAGACTTTCTTTCACAACAATAAGTCTAAGTGAAGCCCATATGCAAGGTTTTCACAGTATGTTCTCACCTTGGCCAAATATGTAATCACAAGAGCACTATCCTTTACTGTCTATATTAGTGTAGATTCACTTTCTCCTACAAATATTTCTTCAAAAATACATTCTGGGGAACATCAAAGAATTCATAACCACCACTCAATCTATGTGAGATAATATTTGTATCATTTTTTAGGATCATGACCTTCATGCAGTGTGCAATGACAGATAAATAAAATTGACTCACTCTTACAATTATTAGAAAAAAAAGACTTAGTCTTAGTATCACAAGGACTAACTCTATGATAAACATAACTCTAGAACATTAAAATATTCCCCAGTAGAGTCACCAATTTGTTAGCGCTTTTTCTTGTTGAATCATAATACAGCTATCAAGCTTGACTCCTAGATTCCCAATTCTTGATTCATACAAGTAAAAGGCTAATTAACAAGAATACAATCCTTCTTCTTCTTTGATCCCCACATCACTCTGACGTGTATACCTTTCTCAAATTATTATTTATTAGTAACTTAAGAGTGGGATTAACATTACACTAATTTTTTTCCCACTTATTACTACAAAAAATGATAATACATCTTGCAAGTGAGCACAACCAATTTAATGCACAGTTTAATAGGCTGGATTGTGAACATGAAAAGGGAAAACAACATTGAAATAAGGATTTTCATCCTTCTTCCTTTTTTATTTCTAGACTTAGGAAGGATAACCTACTGATTCATCTTCAAGAAATCACCACAATGAATTGTATTTCTCAATACAATTAATTAGACATATATGTTCTTAATAATAGAAATAAAATATTTTGTTTATAATTGAGTGATGATAAGAACTACTTTTTCAAAAACTTGACCAGTGCCTAATCCCGGGCAAAGAGTCATAATGGAACATACATTCACAAATAAAATAATTAATTAGAACACAAATAAAATCCCAGATAGAATGCTTACAAACTATCCTTTCATTCTCACACCTCTGTATCAAATTATTGCACAAAAACCTAACCCTCTGAAACTATTTGCAAGATTTAATCCCTCCTTGAAAGAAACTCACAAATAAGAACACAGTTACCTTATAAATGGTACATTTAAGATGTCTTACAAATTAAACATCCAAGAGCTGAAACATAAATGCAAAAAGACATCAAAGATCTGAAATAGGAAATTTCATTGTATTTTATTAATAATTGTTTGATCCAATACATTCAGAATAGACTTAAAACCTTTTGAAAACTAGACAAAAATTGGAAAGTATGCCTCGCAATTGTGATTTTACCCTCCTTTACAATGTCTTGATACTTGCTATATATATGGAGAATTAGCCATCTTGTAATCCTTCAAGATCAAGGATGCAACAAGCTTCGGATGGCTAAGCTAACCCTAAAGGCATTAAAAGACAAAATTTACAGTTAGACCTCTGAACGGTGGAAAGACAAAAGTTGTTGACAATCAAATTTGATCTTCAAATCTTCAATAGTTGGCACCTTTGTGTGTTGATATTTTGGATAACTTCATATAGTTATAACAAGATCTAGTAACCGTCATGTCAGGCTAACTTACACTAGTCTTTATGATAATTATCCTCCCTGTGCCCAAAGATCTGTAACAACCCTAATTTGGTCTGCTCTAACCATAGACCCTATTTTCTAGAAGTGTGATCATACCCCTAATTATGTCAAGACAATTCTTCAATTTATTGGCATAATTCATTAAATCAAATTTAATCTCCTAAGTGGTTTTAATAACTAAATCAAATTAATTGCCTTAGCCAATTAAATCAAAACAATTGAATTAAATAAAAAACAATTCAATTCAATTAAAACAATTCAAAACATGACTAAAGTAATTAATAAAAGGGAATTAAATAAATCCTCAAATAACATTCCCATTTACAAAAGGGAAAGTCAATTCCCTAACCAATGGGAGTGAAATCCCTTGGATCACCTCACATGGATCACCAAAGATTCAATCTCCACCTCTCTCCCCCTTTCAATCTCAACCTCTCATTCACTTAATTCTCCTAGAAATGGAATGAATTTTAAGCTCAATGGGCCCCTAATTTTAGAAGTGAACTTATGTTGCTTGCATTCTTAGAAATCTTTATGCATTTTAGAGTAAATCTTGATTTCATTGTTATAATATTTAATTCTAGAACTAAAATGAACCATTTCTTGAGCATTTAGGATAATTTCAATTGAATCTTCCATTCTAGGTTGTATATGTAATTGATTAATGCATAATCTGAGGGCAATTATAACATTCTTCACACTCCTCTTAGATAGGAAGCAATAAGTCGGTTTTAGTGTTTGATTCTATGGCTCATTCTATGTTTTGCACTTATGTAATGAATTATAAAAGTGTTGTGTTGCAGCTTGCAGGAACCACAAAATACACACACATTTATGGCGCCCACTGTGGGGCAGAATCTTAGATTTTACCTCATTTATTCTTCATTTTGAGCTAATTTATCTTCTTTGTTTGCAGGTACAGGATCACCTTTAGTGATCAAGGCTATTTTTTAAGAAAATTGCTTCGCATGTCAGAAAGTGCATCGCATACAGTATTTTGGAGCTCATATCTGGTGATTATTTCATCGCTTCTGGTAAAGCATCGCATCTAGTAAATCCTGGGTCGCATTCAGGAAATTCAGTCGCATTGAGTAAAGGCAATCATATTCAGGGAAAATAGGATCACATTTCACTATTTGACTTAGATTTTTCTTATCTAAACTACTAATCTTTCCATCTAGTTTTCCTATGTTTGTTAAATAGCCTAATATTTGTTTGCAGATTGTTGTCTTAAACCCTTTTTTTCTCAAAAAGGGTGGAAAAGGAATTATTAACTTGTGTTTTTTGCAAGTTTTTGATAGAATAAATTCCTTAACTTGTTCAAATATTTTCAAATTAAATACATTTTCTAATCATTTGTTAAATCAATCAAATGGGTATGCTCTTTTCCTTCAAGGAAAATCAGAAAATCAAAAGTTGATTTAAAACTTGAGAGGAATTTGGAGTAAATGAACAAGGCAAACAAACTCATTGTTTAATTCATTTTGGAAAATCAATTGAAGAACACAAGTCACCTAAATTTTGTGGAAAAAAGAACCTCATTGTCTAAATTTGGGATTTGTAATTGAACAAGCAAAGCATTAAATATTTTGGTCAAAGAACAAACAAACTTTTCTTTCAAGTACTTGTGTTTTCATAACTTCAGAATATAAATCAAACTTAAGCTTGCTTTTCTGTCTCACTAGAGGATTTTCTCTTCCTTCCAAGTGGGTGAATCAAAAAAATTGATATGGGGGATTGAGTTGTGAGTGAAGTCGTTTGAGAGAATGAACAAGTGATTGAAGTTATTTTGGGAGAAAATGGCATGGACTAGGAGAGTATTCTCTCCTTTCGAAGAATCAGAAATCTTGAAATCCTAAGCTTGCCAATCCTTTGTATGCTTATTAAACATTAGAGGGCTTGTCAGTTGAGGAAAAAATCTCTTGGGAATGACCCAAGTGAGGACAGGTGTACGCCAACCCTTCCAAATCACTATAAATAATTTCTTCCTTGTAGGCTAAAACCTTAGAAGACAGAATCGGTTTTCTTCTTGGAATTTTGACATCATTCCTTGAACATGCTTTGGTGTGTGTAGAGCGGAGCCGCTTGAATCTTGCTTGCAAGGCTACACACATTTGAGTACTCATAGGGCTATACACCTCAATTTTTCCTTGTACAATTCTATGGGAGATGATTTTGAATGGATTGCCACATCATAAACAACAATTTGTAGTCAAACTACCTGATTCATCCCCGAAAGGGTAATAATATTTGTGTAAGGAAAAAATTAATTTTCCCAAGATACTCGTCATTTTTTGCCCTCACTTGTGTTTGGAGTCAGCTAATATGGTATCATAACAAGAGTCATTGCGTGCTTGGTGATATCCATATTCTTATTAGCATTTGAGTGTGTACTTGAGTCTATGAGAAAATAATTTCATCCTATGCTTAGACACTAGGGATTAAGGATGTGTTTGTTCACCTATAACAATGGAAAAATGCTTGATGTATTTGAAAGCTCATTAAAAGATAAATCATTCAAACAAGCAACAAAATTAAATCCTCTAGCTACATACTATATTTTTCACTCACTGGAAAGTCTCAAAAACAACCTACTATCAAAAAACTTTGCACAAAATTCAAGAAAAATCAAATAAAAACTTCACAAAACATCAGAGAGTTGCCTTTAGTCTATCCTGGCTTGCATCTAGTTGTGCAAAGTTTCATTTAGTGTACTAGCTCACATATGGTAATCCTTGTATCACTTCTAGGGAGAAAGGTCACATACAGTATATCTATGCTTGCATCTGGTTTTTCATAAAGTCACATCTGATCTTTTTTAGCTTGCCTGCAAAGTGTCACATCCAAAATAGTGAGCAGTTGCGCACTTGTCTCTTAGAGAAAATCAGTTTATTTGGGTACCCTTTTGGCTCCTTAGTCTGACCCTATTGTTTTTTCTGGTCTCTTTGTTGTTGTTTCAAAAAAAAAATCAAATTTGCCTTGCATGTCATTTTGGGCTCTTACAATTTGTCTCAAAATGTGTGGTCTATTCACTCTCAAAAACAACTTGATTCCCAACTCATTTTCAGGGAATTCTAACCATTTTACGCTGGAGTCATTTACTTCCATCAAACAACAAACAATCCTTACAATTTTGACACACTTACTTGGAAGATTTGAGATCTCACTTGACATTATTGGGAAACTTTGGACATAGTTGAGATACAACTTCATGGTTAACACAAGACGTAACAAGTATCTTACTGACAAATCAGAAGTACCTCCTAGATTGCTACATTTTCAAAAAGGAGAAACATCTCACAATCCTCTATTTGACACAGAATCACCCGCACCCACAATGGAAGCTCCTATGAATGAATGGGCTACAGCCTTTGAGGAATACAACAATGAAAAGAACTGAATACAAGAAGACACTAGTAGTGACGAAGAAATTCACATCACTCATCCTTTGTTTGACTTGGAAAGTGATGGAGATATACCTGAGGAATAGTACAATAGACTCAAACAAAGTAGGAAATTCCAAAGAACATTGGAAAAGATAATCGGTGAAGACAAAGAGAAATACTATCTACATCTAGCATTCATTGGAGTAAAACTACATAAATATTATGATGTTGAAAGGCTAAAGGAAAAAGAGATACCAACCCCTATCTCTATTCTCACCAAATAGATAACCTTGATGCAAGTTGAACTTGCAACACTCAAATAAGAGAAGGTTAAACCAAAAACAAAATACTCTTTGGACTCCATTTGTCCATTTCCATTTGACAAGAGTATTAACATGATTCCATTCCCTCCCAATATGGCAAGGCCTAAATATGACAAGTATAAGGGAGAGACTAATCCACATGACCATGTGAGAGATTTTTGTGCTCTAAACATAGAATACATGCATGAACCAACATACCTAATGAGGTTATTTCCGGGAAGTCTAGGCAAAAATGCTATGGAGTGGTTCTCCAAACTCCCACCTAAGGTGAAATCTTTTGAGGAGTTGATACAACATTTTGTCCAACATTACTCCTACAATATACAACATGATCTAACCATGATGGACTTGTGTAACACAAAACAAAGAACCAGTGAATCCTTTACACACTTTTTACAAAGGTGGAGGAAAATCTTTGTGAGGTATTCAAGAGTTATTCCTGAATCAAAAAAGATGGAAATCTTCATAAACAACTTGATACCTGAATTAAACTATGCATTGCAAATGCAATATTCACCTAGCTTTGATAGGATGATCAAGAATTCCATATGTATTGAAGATGTCATGGTTAAGAAAGGAGAAATCACCCTTCAAGGTGATAACAAATCTACCAACTATAACAACAAGCCTAAGTGGTGGAAACAAACCAAGAATGTTGTTAATGATGGATTGGTAGATGCATCTAATGCTAATCCTAAACCAGCAATGTTTAATCTAACAAATAGCATGCAAGCAAACAAAGAAGCCAAGGTAACAACCACAATACCTAAAGCAAACAATGACACCAACAAGAGTAGACCATGGACTTCCAAACCTCAACAAACATTCACTCCTTTGGGTGAACCTCTTGAGACAATTTTAAAGACACTCTTGGATAACAAAGTTCTTACAATTCCCGATTCAAAACCATGGGAACCAGAAGTCAAACCAAAATGGTGGGATGATAAATCCTATTGTGTCTTTCATGAGAATAAGGGACATAGGACCAATAACTATGTGAATATTGAACATGTTATACAAGACCTTATTGAAGGAGGTAAAATCAAAGTGGAGGGACACGCCACTAATGAATACCATATGACATTCAACAAACCATTCCCTAATTGTGAGAAAGGGGAAGAATCTAAAGGAAAAGGAAATGAAGTAAACTACACCTACTCCAATAATGATAATGTGATCAACATGTTGGACATTAAATACGAATCAATTAATGTGATCACTATTAAAGGTTCTAAAGACACATCTCCACAATCAAATGCAGTGACTAGAAGTAAAGCACAAGTCACAATCAAAGGACCTAGTTCCTCATCAACACCAACAACATCTTCCAAGGTACCTATTGTCACTATTCCCAAACCAGCAGTAGCAAGATAAATAGTTACCATTCCAGCGGCAAATTATAACTTGGTGGATCAATTGCAACAAACCTCTACTCAAATTTTTATCTTTGAGTTACTTAAAATCTCCTCAGTGCGTAGGGAAGTTCTTGAACAATCCCTACATTCTACAAATGTGTCAAAAGAATTGATGTAGACAAATTCCAAGAAATGGTAAATCATATCTTAGCAACACACTATCTCTCTTTTTCAGAAGAAGATGACAAATCATTGACATGTCCACATAACCAACCCTTACACATTGAAGTCCTAATTCACAAATCTTGTGTCAGACATGTATTGATAGATGGAGGCATAGGTTTGAACATTTGTACTCTCAATATAATTAGGAAGTTGGGTCTCTTAGAACAAATCATTGATTCAAGAATTAAGATTACTATCAAAGCTTACGATGAAGAAGAAAGATCCTCTAAAGGTCTCATTGTTCTACCAATTAGAATAGGGCCAGTTGAAAGAAAGGTGATATGTAAAGTTCTATATATACCCTTGGCTTACAACATACGATTAGGGAGACCTTGGATCCATGAAATGCAAACAGTACCATCTACTTACCACCAGTGTATCAAATTCCCAGATAATGGGGTGGAAGTAACAATTCCTCCAGATGTCAGCTATACTTGCAACAATGTTAAAGCAGATAGTATGGTCTCGCTTAACAAAGAAGTTCCAGAAGAAATTGTACCTAAAACTACTAAAGACATGGTTATGAGAAGCTTTGGAAAGACATTAAATCTTGAAGAAACTAGTATGGGAGAATACAAGCTAGACATGACCCCATCATTGATAGACCTTCTAGTGTCTCCAAGATCGTATTGAAAACCTTCCTCATCTTTCACACCCACTACATATAAAGAACCATAAATTCATAAATTCACTGGTATAGTTAAAGAATCTACCTCTCAAGAGGATGAAAAAGAAGAAAAAATAGTCTTGGCTTGGCTTTACAAGGGAGAACCCAAAGAAAATGAGGTAAAACATGTGGAAATATCCCTAGAAAAGTATGGTAAAGGATATGAACTTCTCAAACAAATGGGATATAAAGGAAAGAAACCTTTAGGAGACAAAGGAAAGGTACTTGTTGAACCTATACACATAGAATTCAGAAATACCAAAGATAAGACAGGACTAGGTTTCAATAATAAATCTGAAAACCCTACTTTAAGAAATGGTCCAATCTTTGATGAAGGAAGTGATGAAGAAGAAGAAACAGCACTAGAACAATGGAACTGATCGCTTGTTATAAAGGCTCAGAAACTAGGCATAATCCTTTAACTCAGGGATTGGACATCCAACTAAGCACTTCATCCACATTATAAGAAACTCATTTAATATGTCAAACCCAGGGATGTGTTACTGTTATCCAAATTTCTCTATTCTGTAAAATTGGCTGCAGGTGGAGTAAAATGAGGCTCCCACAAGGGTTGAGCCTAGCCTGTGAAATATTTAAATTTTCTAGTCTTGGTTGTGTCCTCTACAATCTTTCCATCTCTTTGGTTTCCTCTTGTCCATGCAATAACCTAAGTATTGAAAATCCTATGCAATTTTGATATAAACCCTAGTTACCCGAGACTTGTTCTATTTCCTCATTACCTTTTTGAAGTCACTTAAGTTTCCCTTTTACCATGTGCATATTTGTATCCCTTTAAGTCTCTAAGTCACAAAAAGGAAACAGCATATTCTATTTTAACCAGCGACCCCAAGACTTCCTTTAGTCTCATAGTCTCGTAATGAGAAAGCATATTCCATTTTATCATGAGATTACGTGACTGTCGTTGGATCAAATGTCGATCGGAGGGAAGTCAGGTAATCTCCTAATATAACCCAAAGTTAGAAGATGGTATGGAGACCTAGTGACTTAATATGTTTTTGTGACCAAAAATGAAACCTAAGTTCAAGCAGGGTAAGGTTAAGTCCTTCTCAGTTGGGAGATCTCATGATTAACTTCAAGATTATAAAATATTTATGAGACTTGGAGATTACTCAGTCAGTGAGTCTCTAGATTCTCCATGGTTAAGAATGGGTTAATTCAAGGTCAGTGCTAATGTTAGTGGCACAGGTGACAAGGCAAGTGTAAAAAAATGACAAGGGGATGTGTGTCTTGATGGGCCCAGTTTTCATATGCTCAATCTCCAAGTCTCATAATCAAAGTAGAATATTCCATATTTATTGGCGACCATGATTTTTCCTTTGTCACTAGGTCTCCAAATGAAAGCAAATATTCTCTTTTTATTAAGAGACTTCCCGATAGCCGTTGATCTTGATCTGA
This sequence comes from Thuja plicata, assembly GCA_018584345.1. NCBI lineage: Eukaryota > Viridiplantae > Streptophyta > Pinopsida > Cupressales > Cupressaceae > Thuja > Thuja plicata. The sequence continues at coordinate 1,299,796 of MU225282.1, read as the reverse complement.
TCTTGTGGGAGTCGTTAAGTCTCTGAATGGATACAGAGTTAAGTGAAATGAAAGGAGATAATGCGACTGCTCAGTCATCAGGTCTTGTAATGTAGCCAAGGTTATTAAAAATTCAAGAGACTCAGAGACATAAGGGAGAGATGATAACCTAGGTAAAAGGTGGGTTAGTTATTAGTCAAACAATGAAGATCGGTGGCTGCAATTTAAAGAAGGATAGAAATTCAAATATCAACCATTGATCGAGCTCTCGCACCACCTATGACTGTTAAAGTTTAAATATTCAAATATATGAATATTTGATTCTAAGAGTTCATGGTGGTGGTGTGATTTCTCAGGAAACAGATAGAGAGATGGTCGAGTCGACTTCCTAGGGCTGCATTAATGATGATGGGAAAGATGTTCAAATCCATATCAGATCAAACAAGATATTTCTGAGGATATTTCCAGATGCATTAATGATAAGAATCGACAGAATTAGGGTTTCCAATTATTTTTATGCAAATCAATTATAACCCTAAATCAGATTTACTCCAAGCCTACGTGCTAGGGAGGGTGTTTATATTAGTTTTAGAAGTTGGTTAAAAAAAGGGATTCCAGTTGATGAAAATTATATGTGGTATTTCTCTGCCTTCTGGTTTTCACCAGTTGTAACTTTTTCATTGATATTCAGATATTGTAAGGTATTCTGTGACATCCTTTCTTCTCTCATGTCTTTTTTGTCTAAATTTCTCTTATTGAATTAAATATATTAAATGTTTTCAGAGATATCTTAGGGTTCTTGAGCCTTCTTCCTTTCTGTAATTCATGTGTACTCTTGTGGATGATTTTATTTGAATGAGTTTGTGGATATTATTCAATCCCTTGTCACTCTGTCTCATTCACGTGCCTAGTTGCAGAAGTGAATGTTTATTTGCAGGTTGTAGTCTGTGTCTAAATTCCTTAGGAAATCTATTATTTGTGAAATATTTTCTTTCCTTGAATAGCCTCTTTCTATTTCAGACCTCTCTATGAAATATTTATGCAGACCTATTCAGAAAGTTGTGTTCTCCTAGACCTAAGTTTGTTAACTGATCTCACTTATCATGTTGTGATTCATAATTACTTTCAGTGTATCACCTAGTAGGATAGTCTACTTATTCAGTTATTTGCCTTCCATGCATTCTTTCTATCCCTTTTCTCTCAAGAATTTACTTTCATGTTAAGAAGCAAATTTGGGTGATTATCCAAGAGGAACCAGCCTAGAACCTAGAGGTCTCATTTTAGTTAGCAAAGGTCCCACAACCTAGAAATGATTCCCATGTTATACTAGGTTATCAAGACTATGAGAGCTTGAAAGGGTGTAAAACTTAGTGTATAACAATTCTGGCATGCCCGGTGGGACTAGGAGATAAAAACAATAATTCATCTCTCTAAGAGCATACTGGTTTTAAAGATCAAATACAGACCAGGAAGTGGTCATTTTCGGCATACCTCACCTTTTCTACTAGATAAAAATTCTAGCATTCCCAGTGGAACTACGAGATAAAAACAACAGTTCATCTCTCTAAGAGCATACTGGTTTTAAAGATCAAATACAGACCAGGAAGTGGTCATTTTCCGCATACCTCACCTTGTCTACAAGACAACAATTTTGGCACGCCTAGTGGGACTAGGAGATAAAAACAATAGTTCATCTCTCTAAGAGCATACTGGTTTTAAAGATCAAATACAGACCAGGAAGTGGTCATTTTCCTCATACCTCACCTTGTCTACCATATAACAATTCTGACATGCTTGGTGGGACCTAAAGGAAGTTTATTTGCAAAGATTATGCTATCTCTGATATATTGATTGCATAGTATAGACCTGGAAGAGGTTTCATTCTAAAAGTATATCTGGAAACTCCATTGGTGAAGAACAGAAGATCCAGTTCCGTTCAAAGTATATGAGAAAGATCGAGACAAGAAGCTCAAAATCTTCTGAGTTCTTATAGCTTCCCTTAACAAGAAAATATAAAGGAAGATCATCTCAAAGAACATCCCCTGCAAGGAGGGTACAGTCTACACCACCTGATACTTTAGAGAGGAGAACTTTTCCTTTTCATTTCAAAAGAAGAGGAAGATCTCTAACTAGAGAGCTACAAGAAGATTCAGCTCCACCCTTAAATACAACTCACACAGTTACTTCTCAACAAGTCACAGCTCCTGCAATGGCTAGACAGTTTACTTTTTCCCCCTTCAATCAAGGAAGTCCGTTGAACTTTGCTCAACATCATGATGTGCCCTTGGTAGCACTCAAAATTCTACCCGATTTCACAGGTGAAGGACAGACAACAACTTTTGAACACATAAGAGATGTGACTACTATCTGTAGTATACATAATATCACAGAAGAAGATGTGGCTACTAAGTTGTTGGCAGCCTCTTTCAAAGGTAAGGCTTTAGAATGGTTTAGAACTCTAGCTTTTGGTTCTATTAATTCATGGGATGGATTAGGGGATGCATTAAGCAAATAATTTGAAGATAAATCAAATAACTTGTCTTTGGTTGAGCAGTTAACAACCATAAAGAGAGATCCTCAAGAACAAATGACAGACTTCAATAATAGATTCCTCAAGACATGGAATAGAATTCCAGTCTCAGTAAGGTCATCAGATGACCATGCCTTCTTATACTTCTTGCAAAGTTTGAAAGGTCAAATCTTTGCCATGATCCAATCCATGGGAGGTACCTCGTTACCTCAGGCTTTTGACATAGCTATCAAGGCTGAAAATTGTTTGATCTAGGTAGGCATGATAGCCAGAAGGCCACCCATGCCTATCTTTCCTAATATTCAGCCCACTATACATCTACAAATGCCTCCTTTTAACCCTATACCCACCATAGTAGCACCTCAAGCTAGTACTAACAGTGAAGAGTTAAATGCAGGTTTCTCTCAAGAACTGCAAGAAATGAGAAATAATTAGCAAAGTAGTTAGCAAGAAATGACAAATCTATTGCAGACTCTGACCAAAGAGTTGACTAATTTGAAAAGATAGAATCAAGGTCCTAATCAACAGTATCAAAATCAAGGACAATCTTACTATCAGAATAGGTCACCATATCAAGGAGGTTATCAGGGACAAAGGCAAAATTTTAATCAAAGGCAGTTCCAACCTTATAATCCAACACCTCTTAACTCTGCAAATCTAGTTAGGGATGTGGTCCCAAGTCAAAATAATCTTGCTACAAAGATGGAATGGTGTTATCCTTGTAATCAGTCCCATAACTAGACAACATGCTTAAATGGAAGGGTACACCAAGAACTCATGGTGCATAATGCTTCAAATGCACAATTAGAGGCCCCTTCTAGTGGGTCAATGCCCCAACAAGGAGAACATGCTTATGGGACTGCTCTCCCTAATTGGGAAGAACAATATTTCAATGGAGTTAATGATGAATCCCCAATTTCAGCCAACACTAGGTCTAAAAGAAGAGCTCAAGACATGGAGCGAACGAAAGATAGGGCTAAGGCTTCTACATCTGCAGAATCTTCACAACCATTTACTCCTATCATACTAAAGAAGGTCCTCATCATTCCAATCAAGGAAAATCAACCTCTCAAGGAGGTTGAGCCTATCATAGTGAAAGCACACAATAATCCCTTTCAACATTCTGGACAATATGAAGAAGGCAAATGTCACTATGTCTATGTGGGACTCTTTGGCTATTCCAAGGCAGCCTAAAATCTTAAAGAAGGCTATGGGTGAAGTGTCAACTCCTTAACCTGCAAAAGATACAACAAAGCCAGTGTTGGTCAACACTGATCAAGAAAAGGAGGCTCCAAGTAGCAAGTCCAAAGAAAATACCATTCAAGGTAGGAACTTGAAACCACCTCCCTTTTATGTATCTTTAATTATTGGAAAATATTTAGTACATAATTTTATGGTAGATAGTGGAGCTACTAGCACTGTCATTCCTAAGAAAGTGGATAACCAATTGGGACTAAAATATGAACCTTTCCAAAAGAGGGTTACCCAACTTGATGGTTCCTCAGTAAACACAATAGGTATGGCCAAGGATACCAATTTAATCCTCCATGCAAGTCCCAATTTCTCTATCCTACTTGACATATACATAATAGATCTCCCTACCTTATTTTCCATATGTTTATCAAGGGATTTTATAGCCAAGATAGGAGGCTGTGTTTCTTCTGACTGGTCTCACATGCTTTTTCACACAAGGTATGGAACCAAGGTTACTATCAAGTCTGAATCATTGGAAGCACACCATATAGAACCTTATGTGTCCAATGTACTCAATACAAGCTACCTTGCACTTGACAGTAATGACTTCCCAATCACCAGAGAAACAAACACTAAAATAGAAGTTATCTTAGATATCTATCTAGATGTTTTAGAATCAGAAAGAGCCTCTGAGGCCTGAACCAATGTTATTTAGGATACCAGTTTTGGGAACTATTTGATACAAGAAAATAGATTCATAGAGCCAAATATTTTCAAGGCAGACACCAAGTTAGAAGATCAGAGAAACCAAGTTTGGGAACTATACTTTGATGGTGCTAAAAGTAGGCATGGTGCTGGTGGTGGTGCTATGCTAGTTTCTCCAAAGGGAGAAAAGTATTATACAGCTTTTAGGTTTAGTTTCTCTTGCACTAGAAACACTTTTGAATATGAGATCCAAGTGAATGGATTGGAATGGGAAAGAAAGAGAGGGATCCAAGCCCTAAAATTTTATGGTGACAGCGAGCTGGTTGTCAGCCAAGTAAGAGGAATAAGTGCAACTAAAATTGATACAATGAGATCATACAAGCATCAATTTTGGGATGCAATTGAATATTTCTATGCTTTCAATATTGTTGCAATTCCTAGGATATCAAATTAGAATGCAGATAGATTAGCTACTATTGGATCTCAGTATGACATTCCCAATAGCATCTCAAAGGAAAAGTACCAGTAGCATATTAAAGTAATTGTCAGACCTTCTATCCCTAATAATAATATTAATTGGCAAGTGTTTGACAATGATGAACAAATTCTGTAGTTCTTATTTGAAGAGGATGTTTTCTCATAACATAACCAAGATATGCTAATGCAGAACTATGGTGATCAAGTGATACAAATAAAATCCAATAAAATGCCCAAAGGTCTTGTCACCCTATAATCCGTCTTCAACAGATATGACCAAGCACAGAAAAGTAAAGTTGGCCTAGTAGTCCAACAAGAACATTGTGTTGAACTAGAGTTGGAGCTAGGTAAAAGAATACAATTTAGGAAGGTGAATACTGATTCAGAAAAGTAGGCTTACACCAAATTATTTTAGGATTTTAGTGATATATTTGTATGGAAATGTGAAGACCTTAAAGGTTTTAATCCGGCCCTTTCTCAGCATACCATTGAATTGGAGCCAAATGCCAAACCATTCAGGCAAAAGCAAAGGCCTGTCAACCCAAAGCTTGAGCCACTCATGCATAAAGAAGTACTCAAATTGATAGAGAGTGGTATCATCTACCCCATTAAGCATACTAGTTAGGTTTCCAACCTTGTTCCTATTAGAAAGAAGAATGGGGAACTCAGGCTATGTGTTGACTTCAGAGACCTTAACAGAGCATCCCTGAAGGATCACCATCCTTTGCCATCTATGGAGAAAATTCTACAATGTGTCTCTGGATCTGAGAGATTTTCATTACTAGATGGCTATTCGGGATACAATCAGATCCTAGTTCATGAAGAAGATCAATATAAAACTGCATTTATGACCAAATGGGGAACCATGGCTTATCAAAAAATGCCCTTTGGTTTGTCAAATGCAGGTGCTAATTTTCAAAAGGCAATGGATATGGCCTTTAAAAGCCTCATGTACAAATTTGTACTAGTCTATTTAGATGATATAACTATTTATTCTAAACATGTGGCAGACCATATCAAGCATCTGAGGAAAATATTTGAAAGGTGTAGAGAGTTTGGGATATCTCTTAATCCCAAGAAATGTGTTTTTGTCATTCATGAAGGGAAATTGTTAGGATATATAGTATCTAAGAAAGGAATCATAGTAGACCCTGAAAGGATTGCAGCTATTCTAGAACTACTACCCCTACCATCTCACAAGAAAGGCCTTCAATCTTTCATAGGAAGAATTAACTTTGTCAGGCGTTTCTTGCCTAATATTACAAATTTACTAAAGCCTTTAACAATTATGTTAAAGAAGGGTTCAGTCTTCAACTGGAGTAAAGAAGGGAAAGCTAATTTCTAAGCTATCAAAGAGGCTTTGACAAAAGCTCCTACTTTGCCAAACCCAAATTTCAGTAAATATTTCATCCTTTATGCATATGAAGGTTCTGATGCCATATCTATAATGTTGACCCAAGAAAATTCTGAAGGATTGGAGCAACCTATTGCTTTCTTTAGAAAAGGTTTGGAAGAATATGAATAGAGATATTCTTTTGTGGAAAAACATGTACTTGTTGTGGTGAAGACCCTAAAAAATTTTAGATATCTATTGACTCACAGAAAGGTACACTTAAAGGTCACTCATCCAAGTGTCAAAGAGTTCTTGCTTTCTAAAGACCTAAATGAGAAAAGGGCTAGTTGGATCACTAGAGTGATGGAATATGACATTAACATCCAAACCACCAAGCTAGTCAAAGGAAGAGGTCTTTGTGAGCATTTGACAAGGGATGAGAGTCCAAAGAATTTAGAGTAGATGAATGCATCCCTAGTGCATTCAACATAAGATCATGACAAGGCAGCAGGTTGGTTGCCTAACATGATTCATTACTTAAAAATAGGGGATTTCCCCATAGATCTAGATTCATAAAAAAGAAGGTACTATAGATTGAAATCTATCCCCTTTGTGTTGATTGATGAAATTCTTTTTGGAAAGGATCACAATGGTGTCCTTTTGAGATGTATTGATTTAGAAAAGGTATCAGATGTCCTATTTGAATTTCATGATGGACCTTCTGGAGGTCATTTCTCTCCTAAGACTACTGCTTTTAAAATCATGATGGCTGGATACTATTGGCCATCTATCTTCAAGGATAGTCATGATTATATGAGAAAATGCATCAAATGTGTCATCTTTGCAGGAAAAGAAAGGCTTGCAGCCTTGCCCCTTCAGCCCATCAGAACAAAGAAACCTTTTATGAAATGGGGCATAGATTTTATTGACATGATTAATCCTCCATCTAGTGTAGGCCATAAGGGGATAATTACTGCAACAGATTATTTCACTAATGGACAGAGGTAGTTGCATTGAAAGAATCAAATGAGAGTGTTGTCCTCAACTTTTATGATGACATTATTCATAGTTTTGGCACTCCAGACTCCATCATATTAGATAATGCATTAGCATTTACAGACCTAAGAGTGACTGAATGGGTAGTCAAACATGGTGTTTATCTGAACACTAGTTATAATTATTACCCCCAAGACAATGGTCTAGCAGAATCAACTAATAAGAATCTGATTAGAATAATCAAGAAGACCCTACAAGATAACCAAAGAGATTGGCACACCAAATTGAAATCTGCCTTATGGTTAGACATAATTACCCCAAAAATGATCATTGGGAATTCTCCATACATGTTAGTGTATGGAAGAAAAGCTAAGTTTTCCATTTCAACCGAATTGCCAACTTTGGACTTAGCTACTCAATGTGTCTTGTTTGAAGGAGGAGATCCTTTGCAAATTAGCTATGCTCAGATTATAGAATTAGAAGAACAAAAAGATAAATCCATGAAAGATATGGAATTCCATCAAATACAAACTAAGAAAAGTTTTGATAAAAGAGCCAGGGCTAGAAATTTCAAAGTTAGGGATGTAGTCCTCAAATGGGATAAATTCAAGGCCAAAAGGCTAAGCCTGGCAAACATACTAAATTTGATTCCTTCTGGGGAGGTCCATTCATCATCACAGAATGCAAGGAGCATAATGCATTTCAATTATCAACTCTTGGAGGAGATCCCTTGCCCATTTCTGTGAATGGATTCCATTTGAAGCCTTGTTTTGAGGTTTGTCCTTCCTTGTAAATATTTGTTTTAAGTTTCCCTTTTTTCTGTTCATGCTTTCTAGATTAGTTTTCTATTTTCCTTGAAGTGCTCGTGCATAGTTTTGTTCCTCCCCCCAATCTACTTCCTTTTCCTATTTTTTGTGTTCATGATGACTCCTATACCCAATGCATGTTAAAGGCTACTGGTTCTCAATGTCTAGTAGGCTAACATCCAACAGAAATTGCCTAAATGTTATCCAAATTTCCCTATTCTGTAAAATTGGCTACAAGTGGAGTAAAATGAGGCTCTCACAAGGGTTGAGCCCAGCCTATGAAATCTTTAATTTTTTTGGTCTTGGTTGTGTCTTCTACAATATTTCCAGCTCTCTGGTTTCCCCTTGTCCATACAATAACCTAAGTATTGAAAACCCTATGCAATTTTGATATAAACCCTAGTTACTCAAGACTTGCTCTATTTCCTCATTACCTTTTTGGAGTCGCTTAAGTTTCCCTTTTACCATGTGCGTATTTGTATCCCTTTAAGTCTCCAAGTCATGAAAAGGAAACAACATATTCTATTTTATCTGACGACCCTGAGACTTCCTTTAGTCTCATAGTCTCGTAATGAGAAAGCATATTCTATTTTGATCATGAGATTACGCAACTGTCATTGGATCAAATGATGATCATAGGGCAGTCAGGTAATCTCGTGATATAACCCAGAGTTAGCAGATGGTATGGAGACCTCATGACTTAATGTTTTTTTGTGACCACAAATGAAACCTGAGTTTGAGTAGGGTAAGGTTAAGTCCTTCTCAGTCGGGAGATCTCATGATTAACTTCAGGGTTATAAAATATTTATGAGACTTGGAGATTACTCAGTCGCTGATTTTATCGATTCTCCATGGTTAAGAATGGGTTAAGTCAAGGTCAGTGCTGATGTTAGTGACAGAGGTGACAAGGCAAGTGTAAACAAATGACAAGGGGATGTGTGTCTTGATGGGCCCAGTTTTCTTATGCTCAATCTCCAAGTATCGTAATCAAAGTAGAATATTCCATATTTACTGGTGACTATGATTTTTCCTTTGTCACTAGGTTTCCAAATGAAAGAAAATATTCTCTTTTTATTAAGAGACTTCCTGACAGTCGTTGATCTTGATCTGATCCTATGGGAGTTGCTAGGTCTCTGAATGGATGTACAGTTAAGTGAAATGAAAGGGGATAACACGACTGCTCAGTCGCCAAGTCTTGTAATGTAGCCAAGGTTAGTAAAAATTCAAGAGACTCAGAGACATAAGGGAGAGATGATAACCTGGGTAAAAGGTGGGTTATTAATGAGTCAAAGGACATAGTCAAAGAATGAAGATCAATGACTGTAATTTAAAGAAGGATAGAAATTCAAATATCAACCATTGATCAAGCTCTCATGCCACCTATGACCGTTAAAGTTTAAATATTCAAATATATGAATATCTGATTCACAGAGTTCATGGTGGTGGTGTGATTTCTCAGGAAATAGATAGAGAGATGGTCAAGCTGACTTCTCAAGGCTGCATTAATGACGATGGGAAAGATGTTCAAATCCATATCAGATCGAACAATATATTTTTGAGGATATTTCCAGATGCATTAATGATAAGAATCAACAGAGTTAGGGTTTCCAATTATTTTTATGCAAATCAATTGTAACCCTAAATCGGATTTACTCCAAGCCTGCATGCTAGGGAGGGTATATATATTAGTTTTAGAAGTTTTTAGTTAAAAAAAGGGATTTCTAGTTGATGAAAATTATATGTGGCATTTCTCTACCCTCTGGTTTTCACCAGTTGTAACTTTTTCATTGATATTCAGATATTGCAAGGTATTTTGTGACATCCTTTTTTCCCTCATGTCTTCTTTGTCTAAATTTATCTTATTGAATTAAGTATATTGAAAGTTTTCATAGATATCTTAGGGTTCTTGAGCCTTCTTCCTTTTTTTAATTCGTGTGTACTCTTGTGGATGATTTGATTTGAATGAGTTTGTGGATATTCTTCAATCCATTGTCACTCTGTCTCATTCATGTGCCTAGTTGCAAAAGTGAATGTTTTTTTGGAGGTTGTAGTTTGTGTCTAAATTCCTTAGGAAATCTATTGTTTGTGAAATATTTTCTTTCCTTGAATAGCCTCTTTCTATTTTATACCTCTTTATGAAATATTTATGCAAACCTATTCAAAAATTTGTGTTCTCCTAGACCTAAGTTTGTATGTTGATCTCACTCATCATGCTGTGATTAATAATTAATTTTGGTGTATCACCTAGTAGGATAGTTTTCTTATTCATTTATTTCCCTTCCATGCATTCTTTCTATCCCTTTTCTCTCAAGAATTTACTTTCATGTTAAGAAGAAAATTTGGGTGATTATCTAAGAGGAACTAGCCTAGAACTTGGAGGTCTCATTTCAGTTAGCAAAGGTCCCACAACCTGGAAATTATTCCCATGTTATACTAGGTTATCAAGACTACGAGAGCTTGAAAGGGTGCAAAATTTAGTGTATAACGGTTACTTGAAATGGGCCAACAAAATATATGCACCAAACACTTTATCAACCAATCATTCTATAATTACTGCAGGAAATTGTAAGACCAAAAAAAGGCATATTAAGCATATCTAGGAGATCACAAACCCTAATCAATATGCTACCTATCTAATCTATCATGAAATCCATTCAAAATAAGAGTTCATAAACACAAAGCATAAAAACACTAAGAACTCCCTTCAAATGTAAATCACATGTCCTTTCTTCTCCATAACATATTTGATGTTGCTCTTTGACAATAACACAATTTCACAAAGATACAAAAAGCCAAGTTTACAAGTGAGAATACTAGGAGAGATTGATCTCACATTGAAAGAATGAAATGCATCCCATTTTATAGAAAATGAGAGTCATTTAGGTGAGATTGCACAAAATCTATGCATAAATGCAGATTTTGGTTGGTAGGATGTTAGGAAGCATGATATGGGAGAGATCAAATAAGGAGATATTGAGGATATTCATGAAGCACCATAATAGGGATGTGAATTATTAATTAAGGGATATGGAAATTAGGTAGGATTAGGAATCATTTACTCAATTAATAATTCAATATTCTCAATATTCCTCACAAAATCAAAATTAGATTTATAAAATTATGAAAATATCATAAATTGAATTAGCCAATTAATTAATTAAAATTAATTAATTGTTGGAGACTTAGAGAAAAGGGAATAATAAATTTTATTTATTTATTCAATTAGGACCTAGGGATAAACTATGGGTTATTCATCCCAAGGGGGAAATTAGTGAATTATTGATCGAATTGAAGGTGTTGAAGTTGAATTGAAATGATTTTGATGATATTGATAAGGTTTAGGATCAATTCTAGGGGTTCTAGAATAGCTTAGGAAATCACAAGGCATCGATGATATTTGACAATGCGTCCACGTAATGATGTTTGGAAATGATTGAAAAGCGCCAATGAGCTTTGATGGCGTCATAGGATTGAAATTGAAATGGGGAAACATCGATGATCTTGGAAAATGTTCCCAAAATAATAATGATCAGAAATAGTATTGACGAACATGGACAACACTATTGAATTGATATTGATAGATTGATAATGATAACACCGATGAACTTTGACAATTTTATCAAATAGCTGATTAAGGGGATACGAAGCATCGATGATCTGGGACACTGCTCCTAAAATGATGACAAGATTTATTGAATTGAAATAGGGTTTTGGTCATTTTGGCCAAATCGGGTTAATTAGGCATCAAAGATCTTGGACAATGCCCCAGAATGGTTGGAATGAGTCCATACAATTTTGCAAGTGATTAGGAATAGAATAGGATGGGTTTGAATCAATTTAGGAAGGTTTGGAATGGTTTAGGATCGAATAGGATTAGTTTAGGGTTGATCAAAATTGATTAGGAAAATGATTGATTTGATAAAGATAGTAGAAATATTAGTAAATAATTGAACAATTTTGCAATATTCAATCATTGACGAAAGACAGGATGTCGCCATATAATAAAGATCATATGCGCAACATAGAGGAATAATTAGGTCACAAAACAATGTTTCAATTGTAATGCTAAAAATGTTAAAACACGTAGACCAGTAGGCTCAAACAATTTTTAGGTGTCTACAGAAATAAATGTTGGAAAGGAACTATTCTATGACTGCAGGAAATAAATGCTTTCGAAAGGAACTATACTATTGCTGCATGAAATGAATACTCAAAGGAAAGCTAAAATATTGTTGTGAAAGTAGATACTTGAAAGTAAATGATGGAAATGAATGCTGCTAGCGGGATGGAAGAGTGAACAAAAATAAATATAATGCCTTAGTTACTCTGTCGCTCGGCCGCAGGAAGCGGTAGTTGTCCTGGGGCTTTAGCTGCAAGATTTGTTCAGCATAGGAATTGAAATAACAGAAATGCAAGAAAGTGAGATAACTAGAATGAATTTAACTATGGATTCCTCACCAAGTGGGCCCCCTTGGGTGAGTACCTAGAACACTCAATTACACAGAATTAATTTCAAAACTTCATTTGCTCATTAAATTCAATAACAGAGTACAAAAATTCTCATCAATAGTAAAATAACAGAATTGAACTATATTGCAACTATCATAATTATACTGCTACTACCTTCTCACGCAGAAGCATGGGTTTATTTAAAGGGAAAAAATTCTAACTGCTAAACTCCACATGCCCTAAGAAAAGGTGGAGTTTTTATTACAACCAACTAATAGAAAGGAAAACTAGAAAACAAGAAATAAAATCGATCCAGAAAGAGGAAAGAACTACATAGACAATAGATCTAACTTCCCACTCTCTCCTAGATTTCATCAAGGAATTTATTGTACTTTCCAAGTCTTTGATCAACCGTCTCCACCTAGATTAATCTAGAAACCTTCCACCACTATTATGTTGATGTTTCATCTATGCATCTCTGCTGCAGGACCGAGTCAAGCGACCAACACATAGATGTGCTCACCTGAACAAGATGATGATTGCTATTTTGATGCGCTGCATTGACATTGTTAGGATAAAATCATTCATGGAAACAATCATTAAAAGTACATATGCATTATCTATTGCTCAAAAATTCAATTCATTCATAAAACATGATCATAATTTCATAGATATAAACAGAGCATATTCATCCAGATAAAGCATATTAAGTAGCATATGTCTATGGCATAGGTGCAGTGGTTGACTACCACATATTAATAGTTTTAGAGCATAAAGTCTTAGAGTAATAAAAAGAAAACATAAGAAAGGACCTAGAAAAAGTTCTTTTATGGTATCTAAAGGATGCCATTAAAATGACCTATCATTTTTCCCCCTATGAAGACTAGTGTTGGTCCTCAGGCACTAAGACATTCTCAATCTTGCAAAGAACCCAAAGGTCTCCTTCCTATGTTTCTCCAATCATGGAGGTTCCCACTCGCCTGTAGAATCCATTTTTTTGTTCCACCTTCACTCGTCTGCTCAGTTCCTGTTGCTCATCTATTTCATCATCCACACAGTTGTACAATGGCCATAAAAGCAAGGGAGGCTGGAAGGTGAGTGGAAACCATCACTCAGGTCGTGGTTGTCTTCCCTGGCATATATACCAACTAACATGCTACATTATAGCCTGCATGTTAATCAGACTATGTGGTTCTGCCTTTTTAAGTGCCAAGGTGAGTCCCTCACATCTCTACCTTAATCCTTCAGCTGTCTTGTCCCCGTCCAATAATGACAATCTTTCAAATGCTGAGAAAACTTCCTTGCGGCTTTCCAGAATCCATTTATTAGGTGCAGAGTCATGAAATCCATAAATAATTTGCATCCAGTCACACTAAATCCATCGTGGTGACCGACTTTCAGGACAAAGGGGCAATGAGATGGAATTTTCCAAGATTTTGTACTTATGTAATTGCTCACCATAATTTATTTCATTCTGAATCCAAGAAAGGAGGGTAGACAAATGTATATCACCAATAAAAAAGAAGGGGATTCCAATCAATATTAAAAGGAACAACATAATTGTGCATGTATAACTCACATATAAAATTCTGGACACAATCAGGTGATGTGTTTTATGTAGCCAAAAATTCCTGTTGGGTTTCTATGCCTAAGTTAAGATCCCGAAGGACTCTCATCAATTTAAACAAAAAAAAATGCTAATCGAGGCATCGAGCATAAACCCGTGGTGGCGTTCTGCATTCTATCAATTATGGAATTATATCTGTAATTTTATTTATCTTATTTTGTAGGAATTCAATTTCTTGTTGTTTTATTTCAAGATCCCTTCTTGATTTTTTCTTTTCCAATTCCCACATTGATTTTGTATATTCTAATGCATTGAAATAGTCAACCAAGAGAGCATGAATAGTTACCTCATCAAGTTGCCGATGTGGGACTGCCCTGGCTACTTGTGGGCCTTCCTCTTTCGTTGTACAAACTAGCACATTTTTTGGAACAAGGGGCCTTTCCCCGTGATTGCCTTCCTGTAGAGAATAAGATTCTCTTCTGGCTCCTTTAGGCTCTTCTACTTCTGGTATTGCACACTCTACTTCTGGAATCACCTCAGTGGCTATAGGATCATTTTCCATCATACCATGGCATTCTAAAATAGGACTTCCTATTTGCGGCTGTTCTTGTAAGGGATCCTCAGAGGAGACATGAGAATTATCAACCGTAATAGGAGAATCCTTGTTGTCTGGTTGTGTAGTGTTCAAACAAACACTTATGTGCAATGGGGTATCAGTAGAGGCTGCAGGTTTCTTCTGTGAAAGTTTTCTTTTCTTGGTAGTTGTGGTTGCAGGAGAAATAGTAGAAATAGGAACATCTCAACTCATATATTCTATCATTTTGGCTTTGCCCTTTCCCTTTTTATCTTTTTTTTGAGAAACTATGGGAACCTTAGTTTCTCCACTCCCTAAGGTAGGGTTTGGATGGACAGATGGTACATTCTCCACATTAACTCTTGAAGGAGAAGGATTCATCAAAGGCTCATCTTGCTCAACCAATTCTTCTTCCTCATCAAGGTTATTTCCCTGTTCTTCTTGAATCTCAAGCCGTGGCCCCTCTCCATGAAATTGAACATGAGGTGCCATAATAAATCTATCTTGGGACATGGGAAAGACATCCCTCAATGACCTTTCCACCAATAGTTTGATTAAACCATGGTGGGTCACTGTGTTCTATGGCCCCTTCTGTACCTCTTCAGCACTTAAATTCAAAAGGGCGTAAAGAAAATTGGGAACATTTACTAAACAGTTATGCCATAAATGGCTCAACAATTTAAAGTGTACTACATGCAAGAATGAAAAAAATCCCTCACAGGTAATGTATGTGATAACATGAACTGCCAATTGAGGATATTTCCCTAGAAGAGATGTCCTCTTTACACCATATTTTCTATAATCCATTGGGGCATTTGCTGGAAACAAAAATTTCACTCTAGTTGTTCGTGTGTCGTGCCCATACGGAAATGCTTCTCCTGTAGAAGGAATTCCAGAGACTTCGGTAATTCATGCTTTAGAAGCTTCAATTCACAACCCTTTAACATATGCAACTCCATTGTTGTACATTCTCAAGAATTCCAGTGTCATATCATCGTCATACCCATTTAACCTAACAAAATAGGTGAGCCACCCTACTTTGTTAAAAACTTGAATTTTTTCCTAGTCTTGTAACAATACCAGGTGGTTTTTTGGTTCATGCCGTATAGGAGAACCACACATTCTGCTGCTGAAATTCCAATAATGTCTGAAAAACTCAAAAATATCATTACTCCACTGATACTCTCTATTCTATTTTTGTTAAAAATGTCCCTGTTGTGCCCAGAATCGGAATGAAAACTTTCTAGTGTTTTCAGGTAGACAAGACACAACAGAAAATTTTGAAATAATGATGTGAAGCAAAGATGAAATTTTGAGTTAAAATAGGGCTGGTTTCAACAATTTACACGTAGGGGTTGTCAAATCATAATTTTTGATATGACGGCTCAGTACAATTCTGGTAGAAAAAATAGTAATGACAAGGATTGGAAATTATGACAACTCATTTGGAAATGACATAAATTTTGAGCTGATGGGATATTTCATTTATTACACACAAAACCCTATTTATTGCCCCCTACAAAAAAGGTGACAAGTGTCCTCACTTGCATGGAAAAGTATAGCAAGATCATAGATGAATCGCTATATTAATTACAATGTGTCATAATCATATTAAATGAAGTAAAAAAAAAATTTGAGGCAATAAAGTAATGTGTACCTTGGAGTATTATATCGTTAAATGCCCAAATCTGGAAAGATTTGATGATGTAGATAGAGTAAAAATTTGAGTTGGCACAAAAATGAGGTGACGTGAATGTGTTGATGGCAGAAAAAGGTGATGAAAAAGCGGATGGGGTGACGTTTTTATCATGGAAAAGATATTTTTGTGGGAAACATAAAAATTGTTATGACTGCATGTGGAAAATTTTCAAAGAGATGACCAGAGCAAATAATTACTCTGGTTGGCTACAGGAATGGCCTCAATAGGTAGAGATCCATCGGTTGGAGAAAATTCATCAGCTGGAGGAGGTTCTTCGGCTATAGGAGGTTCTTCAGTTGCAGGAAAGTCTTCAACAACAGGAGGAGGTTCATCAGTTGCAGAAGGTTTTGTGGATGAAGGAGGTTCTGCTGTGGTAGGAGAAATTCTCAAACTGCCACAAGAAATTGGCCTTTGTCTATGGTTTATGGTAAAGGTGAAGCCTATGACCATTCACCAGTAACTTGAAACATACATGGTAGATGGTGGATAGCTAAACTACTTTGTTAGCATAAACATGAATAATCTCATAAGGTCCAAGCCAACGTGTTGTAATCTTACCTTATTTTTCTTGGAATCTTGAGTCATACAAAAGAGCTGAGTCACCAGGAGAAAACTGTTTGGAAAGGATATGAGAATCATGCCACTTTTTTTGCTGTGTTTGAACCAATTCTATGTGCTACATGGCAGCTTTCCTTATCTCATCCAGTTGGTTAAGTTGTAGGATCCTGCACATTTTTCTTCAGTAAGATCAATGTTTAGCTACAATGTCATTTGTAAAGTATTATGTTCAAACTCTATCAGCATCATAGCTATTTTTCCATATACCAAATCAAAAGGGGTAAACCCTATTGTGGTTTTCCATGTAGTTTGATAGGCCCATACTACTTCTTGGAGGTGACTACTCCAATCTTTCTTGTGCGACTGAACTATTTTTGTGAGGATAACTTCTATCTCCCTATTAGTGATTTCTGCTTGACCATTCGCC
Source organism: Thuja plicata (assembly GCA_018584345.1). NCBI lineage: Eukaryota > Viridiplantae > Streptophyta > Pinopsida > Cupressales > Cupressaceae > Thuja > Thuja plicata. The sequence goes on along the minus strand of MU225282.1, from coordinate 1,282,502 downwards.
TGTGGGTGATAGGGGCTTGATTTTTGGTGGTGAATATTATACTCGTTCATCAAAGTAGTAATCAATGTAGAGGTAAATTGAGCTCCTTGATCAGTGACTAACTCATGGGGTACACCATAGTGCATGAATATCTCCTCATACAGAAACTGTGCAACTCTGTTATCCCTGGCATGCTTCATGGCTCTAACCTTGACCCATTTGGTAACATAATCAGTACATACAAGTATGTATGAATTATCATCAGATGTAGGAGTGATGGGATCAACAAAATTGATTCCCCATTTATCAAATGGAATCACTACGACCTGGGGAAAGAGTGGCATTTCATCATATTTAGTAGGCCGCCCCATCCTCTGGCATTAATCACATTTCCTTGTGTAATTGGCTGAATCCTTGTACAGGGATGGCCAATAGTAACTAGTGTTAAGTACCTTCATGGCTATCCTTTTGGCAGAAAAATTTCCTCCATAGGGCTCATCATGAAAAGCCTGGAGGATGTCATAAGTTTCTTCCTCTCGAATACATCTTCTCAATACTTGGTCGGGGCCAGTATAAAATAAACAATCAATAATCCATGAAATGTTGAAAGTTTTCTCTATTAGTAACCATTTTTCCTTTGGAGAGAAGTGTGGAGGTACCTTTTGGGAAACTAGATAGTTAGCAATATCAGCGTACCAAGGTGCTTTTTTTGTAATGGAGAATAGGTGGCTGTCAGGGAAACTGTCATCAATTGCCATAGGTTCATCAGCATTCTGCAGGTGTGAGAGAAAATTGGTCACCACATTTGATCTGCCTGGCTTATCTATGATGGTAATATCAAACTCCTGTAGTAGCAATAGCCATCTAGCTAACCTCCCTATTATGGCAGGTTTGTTATCTAAGTACTTAATAGCTACATGGTCCGTATGCACAAAGATTTGATAACCAGTGACATAGAGGCAAATTTTTTCAGAGCATAGATGACAGCCAATAGTTCCTTTTCGGTAACCGTGTAGTTCAACTTAGCTCCTTGCAGATTTTTTCTAATAAAATAAATAGCATGTTCTAGATTACCTTCCTTCTATCCAAGAACTTCTCCAATGGCATGATCAGAGACATCTATATGTATGCAAAATGGGAGTGTCCAATTAGGACCTCGCAAAATAGGTGCCTAAGTGAGTACATAGTTCAGCTGCATGAAAGATTCATCACAGTCTACTGTCCAAACAAAGTCAGCATCTTTAGTGAGTAGTGAATACATAGTGCTGGCTATCTTGCTAAAGTCCTTTATGAATCATCTATAATACCCAGCATGACCGAGAAAGCTTCTAATATCTTTTTTTTTGACTGGGGTAGGCAGATTCACAATGACTTCAATTTTGGCTGGGTCTACCTAAATGCCAAGAGAAGATATGTAGTGACCAAGCACTACTCCTTCCTACATCATTATAAAACACTTCTCATTGTTCAAAGATAGGTTGTGTTCTTTACATCTAGTGAGGACTTTTTCCAAATTTGCCAACGCTTCCTCATAATTTTCCCCATAAGTTGTAAAGTCGTCCATGTAGATCTCCATACAGTCATGGGAAATATCAGCCTAAATGTTGATAACCGCCCACTGAAAAGTAGCAGGAGAATTGCAAAGGCCAAATGGAAAAATTGAATAAAAAAAGTCCCCCATGGGTAGGTGAATGTGGTCTTTTCCTGATCCTCGAGAAGAATCTAGATCTGATTGTATCCACTATACCCATCCAAGAAAGAAAAGTATTTCTTTCCTGCTAGAGAATCCAAAACCTGGTCAATGTTAGAAGAGGGAAATGGTCCTTTTTAGTGGCATTGTTAAGCTCTCTATAGTCCACACACACTCTCTACTTGCCACCTTTCTTAGGAACTATGACTAGTGGGGAAACTTACTGGATATCTGATATAAGATATATGAAACCGGCTTTAAGGATTTTTTGGAGTTTGGCTTTGACTATATCGTGAAGGGCAGGGTTGACACATCTTTGAAATTGCCTTACTGGGGGTTTATCCTCCTTTAGGAAAATCCTATGAGTGCATAACTTTGGGTCTAGACCTTTCATATCAGCATAATCCCAAGCAAAAGCTGTAGCATGGTTTTTCAGTAACTTGGTCAACGATGTTTGTTGCTGAGGAATAAGTTTGCTATTAATTTTCAAGCAACATCCAAGGGAAACTTCCAGTTTCTTAGTGAGATCTACCATAGATGCATCGGTTAATGAGGGTAATTGGATCTCATAGGGAAACATTTGGTGATAGAGCTGGTTGGATACAGGGGAGGATATTTGGTAATCAGAGTACAACGACTGCAGGGAGTAGTTTTGGAAGGAACTATCCAAAGGGTCTAAGTTTGATCCATACTAGTTATGCATGATGTTGGTGATTACTTTATCTTCCTCCTGAAGCTGGAGGAAGGGATCCCTTGTTAACATCATTAATTGGGAGACTGAATTAATAACTTCAACTTCCTCTCCTACATTTGGCCATATGGGAGAGGCTAAATCCATCTGAGGTTGAGAAGGAGGATACAAGGCCAAATTTTTTGTGTTTTGGCCATCAGAAATGGTCATATATCCTAACTGACAACCGATGTAGGCATCAGCAGTAGCCAGCCAAGGATGTCCCAGAATAATTGGCTTACTTGATGAGCGCAGGCAACAAGCGTTCGATCATTTGAAAGTGTACCAAAAATGCATGTCAAAAGGTTACAATAAAAAGGTCAAACCATGACACTTTCAAGTGGGGGATCTCATTCTGAAAGAGAATCCTAAGAACTATCCTAACAGAGAACAGAAAGGAAAGTTTGAACCAAACTGGCTGGGACTTTATGTCATTACTACAACTTTTGGGACTGGAGCTTATCAGTTAGCTACACCTGAGGGAGATGTTCTTCCTGATCCCATTAATACTCTACATTTAAAGTGGTTCTACGCTTGATGTCTGGCTAGTAGAGCCCATGTAGTGAAAATCTCATAAAATACCAAAAAAATCAAAAAATTGATCCTAAAGAAATCCAAAAATAGTGGAAAAAGTCCTAAAAAAAAGGTATATTTGGTGAAAACCTGGCAAACAGGCACCTTGGTACTACAAAAAAAATAAAAATAGCAAAAAATTTGAAAAATAAAAAAGTGCCTTGATGAAAACCTGGAAAACAGGCATCTTGGTAGAAAAAATAAAAAGCTTTGCCGAGTGGTGAAAACCTGGAAAATAGGCATCACTCGAACTCTGTGCTTTATCTATCAATGCATCAATGACACTAAACCTTCATACTCTCACCTATGCTATTTGGTGACTCTAATTCCTTACAAATTTCCTATCCTTGCTTGGGATTTTTTTGCATTTGTGTCTTAGGAATTATCATTCTGCACTGGGGGCATCTTTGCTAGCATGGTCAGTTCGCATCTGCTAGGTTGTCCTAAGCGTCTTGTCTAGGATGGTTCACCTCTGAAAATAGTATTTCTCAATACCTGCACTTAAATGTCACTGTCACAAACATTAAAGGTGTTTCTTCAACACCACCTACCTTTCACAGACATCAAACTAGTGTTTCTCAACACTTTAATCCACAACTTACATGAACTAGTGTTTTTCAACACTTTAATAAAAAATGAACTAGTGTTTCTCAACACTTTAATCAACCAATGTTTCTAAACACTACATTGGATTGCAATTGATGATGAACTTAATCTTGCATATACTCAGACATGAAAACATATTTCTTAATTCCAAATTCTGATTGATGAATCTCTATTGCGCTTGACAAATGAATCGACGGTATTTCTCAATACTACTTAAACACATAATTTGATCTTGGCTTGATTATGATTCTTTAATGTTCCCATGATGTTTCACACTAGGGGCATCTAAGCAATTATAAATTTTCTTTGATTGATTCTCAATTGGTGATTTTTATGTCTTCCGAGTAACTCCATGATGTCTATTCAAAGACAAAGAGTCGCAAGGACAGGGGACATAACATTTTCTTGGTTTTCTATGTATGGTGATTGTTCAAAATGATCCTATAAATTTCACCTAACTTAGATGTTTATGGTAAGGGCTTCCAACATGAGTGGATAGCTGCATATATCTCGATCCTTTTTATGTGTAAACTATGGTGAGGTTGAAATAATTTCCTTGTCTGTTTTCTAAATTAGATTCTCACTAAGGTGTACATTACATGATGTGCCCAAGGATATGAATTTTCAAGGTCATTACAGGTCACATATCTTACATTACACTTTCATAGAAACAAATTCTTAATAGTAAAAGGAGATAACTAACTTGTCCTCCTGGATTCTATGCCTTGATGCCTAAGTTTATTTCTGACATTGCATCCAATACATATAGTATTCATACTTTCATGATACCGGTGGGTATTAGTGACAATTGTACTATGAAGTGATGTCTGTTACAACAAACACCCAATGATGATAAAATGCTACAATGTATATAAATCAGTGACAGTCCTACGATTCTACATGTAGATGCATTTAAAGATTGAGTGATTCATTTTGCAAAGCATAAATAGGACTTGAGCTTAAAATAAATTCTTGATTCATCCAAACTCCAAGTTAATTACATACATCAATATTACTAAAATAATGTCATTGCATATCCATGATATACATTTTTCATTCATCAAGGAGAAAGAGAAAAGACAAAAATGACACATTCAAGAATTACATTTAATTTTACATCCTAAGTGCATCCATACATTTATTTGCATAAGAAAAATCTCAAAAACATTCATTTTCATATTCACTTAGAACATTTGAAACACATTTATATCAGTAATGAATCAAAAGAGCATAAATGATGTCATCACATATCTAATCTAACTCAGCAAGAGACCAAGATAATCATAATCACATGTGCATAAAATCTAAAAACATCTCTCAAATCAAGAGAACCCATGAACATATCAAAAACTCAAGATCAACTATCTTAGATATATCATATATGGATCAGATCAAAAACATGGAATTGTCTACAAAAGAGTATCAGAGTATCAAGTGAATCAAATATACATGTATAAATGTCACTGTACAAAAGAATGATCTCAGAAGGATCCAAATATACAATATGCTCTCAAAAATATAACAACATGCAATGTCAGGTCTGACTACCACCCTCTCCCTGATCTGGAGGAGGAGGAGGTGGTGGAACAAATGGAGCTAGTGGAGGCATGGCCTCCTTAGATTGCTAAGCCATGCATGAAAAAGATAGTTCTCTCTGACCCTCTGGAACCATAACATGATATAAACCAAAATAATAAGCTTCTCTCTGTCCCTGATGAGAAACTATCCGAGCCTGAGTATCTCTCTCTACCCTGAGGATATCACCCTGCATGTCCCTCTCTACTCTAAGCTGCTCAAGTTGTGCATCCCTATCAGCAAGTAGGGCCTCTAAAGTTGTGACCCACACTCTAAGCTACTCCCTCTCATGCTCACACTATGATAATGCATCTCCATCTCTATCTAAAGAGCCTCTACCCATATCCTATCCAAATGGCCTATCCTATGGCCTAGCCTACTGAGCGTCCTGTTGATGTTGCCTCTATCTCTTCTAATTTTTATTCAAAAGTGGACCTGGATCCCACTGAGGAGCAAAAAATTTGAAGAAATTCCACCTCTCAATGCCACTGGTGCTCTCTCCACCACCCATTTCACCTCCACCCCTATCATCAACATCATCTTAATCATCCAAACGGTGTCCCCTATCAGGAGGAGGGCCCCTCCCACCATGTCTCCCACCATCTCTGCCTTTGTCTCTCCCCACAGCTCCTCTCTCTTAATGAGCTCCTCCTCTTCCACGAATAGGTCAGTCATTAGTGGGATCATAATCTAGTGGATCCTCAATCTATGGAATGGCCTCATCAGGCACTATAAACTAAGGAAACAAATATTGTAGCATCTGAGCATGGTACCCATCCGAACATCCTGCATCTGCTACCTCAGACTGAATATCCCAAGGTACTACTACCATATCTCTAATGGCTCTTTATGCAGTCTCATATATCAGCTCTGGACCCCACAATGGTGTCTCATCTCAGATCTATGCATATACAGATATATCCTGACACCTACCCTGCATACGGTCATACTATCTCAACATACGTGTAACAAAGAATCTCTCAACGATGTATCTGGTACATCCGATTAGGTACCTACTTTGAAAATAATAAGGCATTTGGCACCTATCTGATAACCACTCCTCACAATCAAGGTAGGGACACCAGAATACTACATTCATATCATCTAGAAGATGGCACCAATACTCCACCTTTCCCAGATGGGGTTGTTGTATCCAACCTGAGTACATATATATATATATATGGTTGCTCTGCTAAACACTACCTATCAACTATCGACCATGTAACAGGGATATGCTCCCAGGCCTAGATCTGTAATACCAAAATTCCTACATTCATGCTCTATGAATAATGGTACACAATCTCATGTAACTCCCTATACATGTGCGCAAGTATACAACTGCCCTAGGAAAATCTGTGTCTCAAAATCATCATCTTCTCGGGCATATCTACCCAAACAACCATGAATCCATTTTTTCCTCGGTCAAGCATAAGGATGACTCCAATAAATCTGGCCAAGTATATAGGAAGCCACTAATAGTGATCACACATATAATCCCATGTCAGATATCGGTGAGTAATAATGTCATCATCAAAGAATCGTGGTGTCGTGGCAATCACTAAAATAGAGGTAGAATCAAACTGCACCTCTCGACCCATAACAGGAACTCTGAGTATCCACCACACATCCTCTAGTGTAACAGTCATCTCACCAGTAGGTAGATGGAAGGTGTTGTACTTTGAGTACCATCTCTCGGCCAGAGCAGTCAACAACCCTCGATTTACCCTGATGTCGGGTAAATCTCTCGATGCAAGTAGACCAACACGGGTGACTAACTCTATCTCTTCCCTGATCAAAGACCTTGACAGAGAAAGGACATGATCGGGATATGGTCCTTGAAATGAAACAACCTCAAAAGGAACCTATTAAACAGATAGTAATTATAGAAAAGATCAAAATCAGTGTTTTATCTAAGCAAGCTAAGCAGAAAACCTATCAGCTAAGTGTTTTTAATGGTCAGCAGAAGAAAAATAGTCAAAATGGGAAATTAACTAAATTGAAAACTGGAAGTGACCCTATTTTTATAGGGTGTGATCTCTTTCCTAGGATGCAATGGGGCATCCGGGAAGTGATCCTATTTTTACAGGATGCGACATGGGATGCCTTGTGCGACCCTGTTTCAACAAGGTGCAAAAAACTTGAAAAAACTAAAAACTACTACAGCATGCGATACAAAACCTAAAACAAGGTGTGATTTTGAATTTGCAGGATGCAACGCGGGATTTTTAGCAAAAATAGGAAATGACATGAAATTTTGTAGGATGCAATCCTTAATACTAGAAATGACGCAAAACAAAAATGCTTCTATCTAATGCATAAAAATTAGAATTGACAATTTGACAAGCTAGGTTTTTGAGCACTTACCAGAGGTGGGTAGTTAGCTGGATGCTGATGTCGATGACTGAGCTCAAAATGATGCTTCTCCATGGGGACCACCATCTTCTTTGCAGAGCTCTCTGAATTAGCAAAGTTAAAAGTGAATTCTGACCTATTTATTTGACTTTTTGAGCTATTTAGGAGCTCCGAAACTCCTCCCAGACAACTGAAACTCATTTTTTTCTCTTTCTAATCAATTGGGAACAAAATCAAACACATAGACAATGTTCTACACAGTGCAGTAGAATTTTTATGAAAACTACTGAAAATGTATAATTGTTCCATATGTTCCAAAAATGATTCACCAGCTTTACGCAATCAATTTTTTGAGTTCCATATTATCAAATTGCACGTTATTCATCCAAAATCTTGGTCAAACATCATTTTATCAGCCTCAAAACTCACATTTTAACGTGATTAACTTGGAAAAATTGTGTTTTCTCTAAACACACCTTCATTTCTCCACTTCTTCCAAATTTATTCTTTCTCGATTCAATTGATCAGTTCAGGTGATACATCATTCTACAGAAGGATTTATTCTTTTCCTTCAATTTCATTCCCAAGGAGGCATGATCACACTTAAATCATTCAAATTCTTTCTCAAAACTACATTAAAATGATTTTGTTATAAAACAAACTAAAGGAACGACAGTTCCTTGACTAAGTCAGGACTGTTGGATTGAAAGCTTCAGTTCTCACAAGCTGGATATCCTATGTCTAATCTTTCTTAGATTCTTATTAAGCTCTTGGCATCTTTGTACTGACCTTTGTTTGATCAAGTTCGAAGTCGATATTATCAATTTTTGGACAACAACCAAGTTCAGAATTGGTATCTTTAAGATCTTATCTTTTCTTATTGACCTTTGTTCGATCAAGTTCAAAGTCAATTCTATTAGTTTAGTTCAATCAAGTGCGAGACTAATCTCGTCAGACATTTCATTTGACTAAGTGCGAAATTCTCACTTTCTAAAGTTAACCTCAAAAACTTTATTTGAATCAATGCACTGCTTGCACATTTATTCAAAGAGGGGCAAATGTAACCACCCTAATTTGGTCTACTCTAACCATAGACCCTATTTTCCCTAAGTGTGATCATACCCCTAATTATATCAAGATAATTCTTTAATTTATTGGCATAATTTATTAAATCAAATTTAATCTCCTAAGTGGTTTTAATCACTAAATCAAATTAATTGCCTTATCCAATTAAATCAATTAAATCAAAACAATTGAATTAAATCAAAAACAATTCAAAACATGGCTAAAGTAATTAATAAAAGAGAATTAAATAAATCCTCAAATTACATTCCCATTTACAAAAGGGAAAGTCAATTCCCTAACCAATGGGAGTGAAATCGCTTGGATCACCTCACATGTGTCATGCCCAAAAGTTGGGGCAAAAACACACAAACAAAAAATTTTAAAACGCACTAAAAGGAAAGGTTATGCTACCCCAAGAGTATAGCATGTGCACGTGAAACAGTGCAGAGGAGAAACAGTAACTGGAAGGTCATGTGGGGGTAAGATAGCTCTTAGAACTATCCTGCAAGGATTCCTAAACTAGAAACCTTGATCGGTCATGTAAATCAAGATAATTGACTAAAAGTCAACTAGAGTTGACCAAAAGTCAACTATACTCTGAAATACATGAAAGGGAGTTCCTAGGGCCCACTAAGCCCTTAGGAAGGATCACACACACAAATCGAGATAGTTGACCAAAAGTCAACCAAGGTTGACCAAAAAGTCAACCATCACCGAATGGTGTGAAATTGGAATCCTATGGTCTTGAGGGTACAGAGAACACCTGATGCAAAAATTAGGATGAACGAACAAGGTTTGACCACAGTTGACCAAAAGTCAACCGTGCACGAATTCAGTCAACAGAACATAAATCCTTTGAAAAAAATAATCTGTGATGGCAAGAGATTGCCTAGGTCCGCTAAATGTTGAATGACATCATCGAGCTCAATAAGTTTTTAAAAAGATGATTTAATAAATTAATAACATTTTAAACATTATTTTAAAAGTCCTTTAAATAAATACCCCTATAAATAATTTAAGACACAAACATAAAAAGAAACTAATGAATCAATATTTATTAATTAAATAAATAACCAAAATGCTTAGATAAAATGTAAATTATCTATCTAATACTTTGATTAATCCTTCTAGAATAAATAGAGATTTAAATATTAATCTGAATAAATTCAACTTCTAGAATATCATTTTATAATATACATGTAAAAAATATTATTAGACTTTTTTTTCTTTTTTTTCTTTTTTAAAAAAAATGTCATTCTTACTTTCCTATTTTTGCTCCTATTCAATAGGAATAAAAAATGTTATTCTTTACTTCCTATTTTTCTTCCTATAAAAATGGAGATGGTAGTATAAGTTTACTCAAAAATTTCTTTAAAACAATTCTAATCTAATTTAAAACTATAAGAAAAATTAAACTTAAAACGCTAAAAAAAAATCCTATCACTCACTAAATCCGCACGACAAAAAAAAATACATTAAATCTCCTCCAATTTAAACTATACAAGGGGAAAGGATATTACAAGTAAATCCTATAACTAAAACAAAAATCAATTAATAATTAAAAGGGAACTAAGTTTAAAACTTGCACCATGATAATATAAAAAGATTCCAACTAAATTAAATAATAATTTTTAAACCCTAACCTAAATGTGAAAACATAATACTCTGTATCAAACAGAGGATACCTAGGAAAAAAAATTTAAAATTTAAAACATATGGTAAGCATCCATATTTTATCCCTAAATTCATGTAAGAAGGAATTATTATTTGAGCACTTTAATTTTTTATTTTTTTTAAACCTCATAAAAATCTCTAAGTAATGAATATGTATATATTTTTTTTGTTCTCAAGAACACACCCAAAAGAAAGGAACACTAAATTTTATTAAAACTTCCATTCTTTCTTTGATGAAGTATATACTTTTAAGTTTTAACAATGACATTATAAAGAAGTAGGATACTAACTAGATAGTTACTTCTCCTTGTGATCCAAGATTTTACTATTAAGTAAATTAATGTCATAATACCATTTTGAAGTTTTATTATCTTAAAACCATGAATATCTATATTATGCTTAATCTATTGACAAGGAGTAACTCAACGAACATAAAATTACAAGTTCTCAAATCTCTTCCCAATTCAATGAATAAAGTGTATTTACAATAATAAATGATCTCTATCTACAACTTGGAATAAAAGATTACAAAATAATGAAAAGTTACAAATCTTCACAAAGGTCCTAATACCAACTTGAAACAATGAAATTACTAAAACATCAAAGGTTGCAAATGATCATTTTTTTAGCCATACCCATCTCACACAAAATGAAAAGGTGCCTCTTCATGCTCCCAACAGAAACCTGTACAAGATATGGTTGACCATGGAGGCTCACCTCCCAACCTAGGCCTTTACAAGGCCACCCCCAAGCTTGGGGATCCAACTTGGAACGAGATACAAACAGGCATAACTCAACTTGCAGAAACACAAACAAGAAATACAACACAAGAAAGTTTCCCAATCAGAAGTTTGAACAAGAGGAAGGTCTCCAAGAGGCCTTCCTGAAAACAGGGGTAGTGGTAGACCTCACTATAAAAGAAAGCCAAGAATCTAAATGAAAACACAAGCCACACATGGACTTGTAAAGGACCATCTTCACAAGATGCAGCCCTGAAATAACCTCATTATGCCTCCTAGGTGCCCTCAGGCCCTTCTTGGCATCATGGGTATCATGTTACCCCATGTTTATTCCTCCACACATGGGACACTCTACAATAACAAGAATCATTTCCATCTACCCCTTCAAGGTTACTCTTCCCTCCCAAGGGTGAGTGTGCTTTGAAGACCCATTTGAAAACCTATCACAAAATAAAGACATGATGAAACAAAACATAAAATCTTAATTTCAAAAATAAAACTTCAAAACACATAGGACTCCATTTATATAGTTTTCAAGCTCAAGAACACACATGGAAAAAAAACAATTTACTTTAAAGAGATCCAACCTTAATCCAAAGCTAAGGTGAGAAGAGAAATGGTGTTGAGCTATCCTTCCTAAGCTCCTTCTCCAAAAGCTCCTTCAAACTAAATTCTATCTCTAAGGGTAGAGAGTGGGTGAACACTCAACTCATCCCAAACCTTTCCCTAAATAGGAAAACCTTAAACAAGAGAAAGGCTTAACCCAAAGGTGAGATAACTCTAACCAACCCTTAACTATCCACTTGACTAACTCTCCATGGGTGAAGTCAAATGAAACTTGGGTAGAAGAGAGAGTGAGGTTAACTAAGGTTACACTCTTCAAAATTTGATCAAGTCTGAAAGTGACACTTTAAGAGACTAATAAATGAGTTTAGAGGCTCATTAATGATGGAAAATGACCCCTAACCCATAGGGTACCAAGTTGGGTGACTAAAACTGACCCTGGTTACCCCCTGGGAGCCCAAAAGACCTTCTAAAACTAACCCTGAAGTTAACCTACGGATTTCTAAGTCAAGAAGACTTCTAGAAACTTCTAACCTTGGGGTAAGCTTGGGTACTACTCCTAGATAACCTTAGTTAACCTATAACTAACCCTAGTTCCCTTTACTAGCCATGTCAACATTAAATTACAACAATTGCCAAATTTGGCACATTAAATTAAAACAAATGACATGACTCAATCACATGAACATTTACTAATTTGATAACACACATGCAAACCACGTTTACAAAATAACCACATAAACAATGCGGTCCATGTCTCTTTATATAGATAGGGCCTTGGAATGCATAGGTATTTACATAGGTTCCAGTACTGGGTCCCCGATATAGATCCATGGTCAACTTTTCCTGCACACTCAATGCACACATCAGTAGATCCAAAACAACATGATATGAAACATAACATGACATCAATAATATATATTCATATAAACCACATTTGCATTAGAACTGAAATAACCTAGCATCAGTTTCCTAAACCAAATTTATCATATTACATTCATACATTTAAATCCATATAAGACATCAATCATAAGCTGAAACTGAATCAGAACATAAGGTATCTCAAAAGTACCCTGATTACAAAATTAGGTGTTGGATATATAACATAGGATTTCATCGATCCTCAAATGTATAAAAAGTCTCCAATAGTCAAAGTATGTCAAAGTATAACTACTGAAAGCATGAGAACAAAATAGTAAAACAATAACAGTCTAAAGTAGGTCTCACATCCACCCCCTCTAGGCATGAACTTCCTCCTAGAGTTCATCAAAGAGGTGAGGGTACTATGATCTCATCTGTGTTGTGTCCTCCCAAGAGGCTGTAACCTCGTCATAGCAATCTGACTGGACCCTAACCTGGTCCAGCTCTTTGCCTCGAAGACCCAATGTCCGCCAAGCCAATATATGAATTGGCTCCAAAGCCAGCTGCCCATCTGACTCCACCTGCAAGGCATCCCAATCTATCACATGAGACTCATCGTATATATACTTCCTCAGAACTAAAATATGAAACACATCATGGATGTGTGACAGGCTAGGTGGCAATGCTAAACGGTAAGCAACTAGTCCTATCCTCTTGAGGATCTCAAAAGGTCCAACAAAATAGGGTGCTAGCTTAGAGCCCTTTCCAAAATGGATTGGACTCTTAAGCAGTCGCACTCTCAAGAAGTCTCTGTCTCCAACTAGATAGGCTCGGTCAATCCTCTTCGCATCTGCATACTTCTTCTACCTATCCTGAGCTTCCTCAAATCAATACCTAATCAAAGTCACCTGCTACTCCATATCCCTGACTAACTCAGGACCAATGGAAACTCTATCCTCGATCCTATCCCAACTGAGTGGGGTCCTGCATGGTCTACCATAAAAAGCCTAGTAGGGAGGCATACCCAAGGAAGTCGGGTGCCCGTTGTTATAGGAAAACTCCACTAGGTGTAGGTATTCTTCCCACTAGGTCTGATGGTCCATGACATACATGCGAAGCATGTCCTCTAGTACCTGATTGACCCTTTCAATCTAACCATCTATCTCAGGATGATAAGCAGTACTGAAGTTGATTCTAGTACCCATAGTTGCCTGAAGTTCTCTCCAAAAGGATGAAGTGAAGAGAGAATCTCTATCTGAGATGATCTTATGAGGTACACCATGTATTCTAACTATATCTCGCAAGAAAACTTGTGCCACTGTTGGAGCGGTAAAGGTAGTACGCATGGGTGAAAAGTGAGCCACCTTAGTCAACTTGTTGACTGTCACCATGATGGCATCATGACAATGAGAAGACATAGGAAGGCCTACTATGAAATCCATAGATATGGTGTCCCATTTCCACAAGAGTATCTCATGAGGCTGAAGGAGACCACTTGGATGATGGTGTTCCACCTTCACCCTCTGGCACTCTAGGAATCTAGCTACCATCTTTGCAATTTGCAACCTCATGCCTGGCTAATGATATAGCTGCCTTAAATCAGCATGCATCTTCTTAACTCTGAGATGTGCTGCATAAGGGTCCCTATGAGCCTCAAGCATCACAAACTCACACAATCCTTCAGAAGAAGGTATATAGATACGTCCTCTATGATGCAAAAGCCCATCGAACTCCAAGGTATACTCTGAAAACTTCCCCTCAAGGGGTCTCTAAGATCGAATCAACTCACACACCTCTGCATACATCTCATCCTCATGTAAGTGATGAAGGATGTGATCTCTCAAATCTGTGCCAGTAGACATAGAAGAAAGCTTGTGTCATCTCCTACTCAAGGCATCTGCGACCACATTCTCTTTCCCTTTGATGTAATGGACATCAAAATCATATTCACATAAGAACTCCATCCATCTCCTTTATCTAGCATTAAGGTTTGGCTGAGTGAAGATGTATTGAAGACTCTGATGGTTTGAATGAAGTTCAAACTAATGTCCTAAGAGAAAATGTCACCATCTGACTAAATCATGCACCACTGTTGCGAGCTCAAGGTCATGGGTAGGGTAGTTGAGCTCATGAGTCTTTAGTTTCCTAGACTCGTAGGCTATAGCTCACCCACCTTGCATAAGGACTACTCCTAAACCATCCAAAGAAGTGTCTGTGCAAACCATAAAGTCTGCTAAAGGCTTTGGAACAACTAGAATGGGTGCACTGGTAAGTGCTCTCTTGAGCTCCCAAAAATCCCTATTACACTTCTCAGTCCACTCAAACTTCTTTCCCTTTCACTGAAGAGAAGTAATGGGGTGTGCTACCCAAGAGAAACCATTAACAAATTTTCTGTAATAACTGGCTAAACCCATGAAACTCCTAACCTCGGTCACGGTGGTCGGTGCTAGCCAATCCATAATGGCATCAATCTTTGATGGGTCTACTGAGATCCCATCACCAGAAATAACATGACCAAGGTACTTGACCTCCACTCTGAAGAAAGCACACTTTGACAAGCTACCATACAATTGATTGTCTCTAAGACACTGCAAAACTTGCCTCAAGTGTTCCTCATGCTCTCTCTCATCTTTGGAATATATCAAGATGTCATCGAGAAACACCACTACAAACTTGTCAAGGTTCAGAATACTTCATTCATAAGACTCATGAACACAGCTGGAGCATTCGTGAGACCGAATGGAACCATAGTGAACTCATAGTGGTCATATCTAGTGTGGAATGCGGTCTTGTGAATATCACTATCCATGATTCTTAACTGATGGTAACCCAATTTGAGGTCTATCTTAGAGAAGACTCGGGCACCCTGCAACTGATCAAACAAGTCATCGATCCTAGGAAGTGGATACCGATTCTTGATGGTAACTTTGTTCAAATGTTGGTAATCCATGCACAACCTAAGCAATCCATCTTTCTTCTTCATGAAGATAACTGGTGCACCCCAAGGAGAAACACTAGGATGAATGTGTCCTTTCTCTAATAGTTCCTCAAGCTGTATCTTGAGCTCATTAAGCTCATTAGTGGTCATCTTATAAGGTGCTCTGGAAACTAGCTCAGCTCCTAGTATGAGATCAATGTGAAAGTCTACTACCCTACGAGGAGGCATACCAGGTAGCTATGATGGAAATACATCTGCAAACTCTTGAAGAATGGGGAAGTCATCAAAAGAAGTTTCCTTCTCTATCTCTTCTTCCCTATCACTGATGGTGATGGCATACAAGTGGCATCCCTTCCACATGCATCACTTAAGCTACATGGCAGATATCACACGTAGGGATACAGGCCTATGAACCCCAGTAATGATTGTATCCATACCATCATCATCCAAACATTCAATCCTCTTCTTACGACAATCTAGCTTGGCTCTATGGGCACTTAGCCAATCCATGCCAAAAACTAGGCCATAAGATCCAAGGGGAGTCACTCTGAGATCAGCTATGGTGGTCATGCCACCAATCCGTATCTGACAATCCTTAACCATCGAGGTCACAGAAAATCTAGCTCCTGAAGCTAACTCTACTTCCCATCTAACCTCTTGTCTAGTTAACACTAGCCCGCAACGCTCCACAATTGATGGATAAATAAAGGAGTCAGTGGCTCCTATATCAAAAATAATAGTAACATCACTACCTCTGATCTTACCTAAGGCCTCAATAACGGTAGCTTGGTGCTCTTCCTGGCAGTTGTCCGCTGCTACAAAAACCATGTGGGACGTCCCCCTGTCCCCAACTATCGATTCTGAAACCGCTGCATGCTGACTACCACCCTGTGGGTACTCTCTTGCTAAGTGCCCCATGGCACCACAAGTGTAACATGGCCCCAGTGACTGAACCTGAACACCAGGAGGCCTAGAATACTGAGATCCTGCAGTCCTAGATGAACTGTTATAGCCACCCCTAGAGGACTGCTAAGTCTGTGCTAGAGGGGTATATGGTGCCTGAGGTCTCTGGTCCTTCTTAGGACCCTGTGACTGCCACTGCTTGGGCTTAGAGCCCTGCTGAACCTAAGGTGCCCTCTGACACTGGTTCTGCTATGACTATTATGGTTGCTACTGCTATGGGGGCCTAAATGTCCCTGTAGAGTTCCTCTGATTCCCCTTCCACGTGTTTTTTTATATCTAGAGGCCTGAGATGAGGTATTGTGGTTCTGCGACCTATCCCTATAATCCTATGGGCCCCAGACTATCTCTTCGGCTACCAAGGCCCTGTCCACCATGAACCTTAAGTTCCCTGAAGGTATCATGCGTACCCTATCTAAAATCATAGGATTTAATCCCTTGATGAACCTGTTCACCTGCAGCTTCTCGTCTCCCATGTATTCAACATAGGGTAGGAGGTCAAGAAACTTGCCCTCATACTGGGCTACTATAAGACCCCATTGCCGGAGGTCATGGAACTCATCTATATGATGTTGTCTGAATTGTTCTGAAATATACCACTCTCTGAAGAACTCAAGGAAAGCTCCCCAAGTGAGGGTATTAATGTCTATGAGTCCCTTGGTCTCCTCATGCCTCCACCAAGTGGATGCCCCATCTCTAAGCAAAAGAATTCCAAACCGTGCCTTAAGGTTGCTACCATAATTTCGCAACCCAAAGCACCTCTCCAGGCTTAAAAGAAAAACATCAGCTCCTGCCCCATCTACTTCTCCTGTGAAGGGAAGCGGTTTAAGCCTCATCAACTCTGTGATTTGATTCCCGATGTTGAGGGGTGCCCTATCGAGTCTTTGCACACCACCTCTAGGAACACCACCTGGTACTACAATGGATTCCTCTTCCTGATCTGCCCAATTCCCTCCTGCTCTAGGAGGTGGGCTCCCACTTCTCTCTCTTTCCTGATTAACAGGTGCCATCCGATCTAGAATGAGCCTGGCCAGGTTCTGAAAGGCCAACAATAGAGCTATATTAGGATCGGGAGGGGGTTCAAGAGGTGGACTCTAATCCCTCCTACGATCCTCTACTTTGAGTCGTACCTCTATGCATGTCGCGGGGACACGTCTTCGACCACGCCCTTGCTGACAGGCTTGACGAGTAACAGGTGGCATCCTACACATGCCAGACAAATTTAGTGACAATGAGTGGGTTAGGTTCCCAATGTTGCTAAACATGGATTTGATACCAAAATGTCATGCCCAAAAGTTGGGGCAAAAACACACAAACAAAAAATTTTAAAATGCACTAAAATGAGAGGTTATGCTACCCCAAGGGTATAGCATGTGCACGCAAAACCATGCAAAAGAGAAACAGTAACTGGAAGGTCATGTGGGGTAAGATAGCTCTTAGAACTATCCTGCAAGGATTCCTAAACTAGAAACCTTGATCAGTCATGCAAATCGAGATAGTTGACTAAAAGTCAACTAGAGTTGACCAAAAGTCAACTATACTCTAAAATGCGTGAAAGGGAGTTCCTAGGGCCCGCTAAGCCCTTAGGAAGGATCACACACACAAATTGAGACAGTTAACCAAAAGTCAACCAAGGTTGACAAAAAAGTCAACTAAAGTTGACCAAAAAGTCAACTGTCACCGAATGGCATGAAACTAGAATCCTATGGTCTTGAGGGTACATAGAACACCTGGTGCAAAAATTGAGATGAACAGACAAGGTTTGACCATGGTTGACCAAAAGTCAACCATGCACGAATTCGGTCAACAGAACATAAATCCTTTGAAAAAAATAATCTGTCATGGCAAGAGATTGCCTAGGTCCACTAAACGTTGAATGACATCATCGAGGTCAATAAGTTTTTATAAAGATGATTTAATAAATTAATAACGTTTTAAACATTATTTTAAAAGTCCTTTAAATAAATACCCTTATAAATAATTTAAGACATAAAAAGAAACTAATGAATCAATATTTATTAATTAAATAAATAACCAAAGTGCTTAGATAAAATGCAAATTATCTATCTAATACTTTGATTAATCCTTCTAGAATAAATCAGAGATTTAAATATTAATCTAAATAAATTCAACTTCTAGAATATCATTTTATAATATACATGTAAAAGATATTATTAGATTTTTTTATTTTTTTTTAAATTTCATTCTTACTTTCCTATTTTTGCTCCCATTCAATAGGAATAAAAAATGTTATTCTTTATTTAAATATACATTATTTTATTTTGATAATAAAGTTAAGACTTTAATAAATCAAATCTAGAATAAACATCTAAGTTAATATAAGTCTATTAAACCAATAATCAATAATTATAAAAATAAAATAAAAATCTAATCTAATTTAAAACTATAAGAAAAATTAAACTTAACATGCTAAAAAAAAATCCTATCACTTACTAAATCCGCAGGACAAAAAAAAATACATTAAATCTCCTCCAATTTAAATTATACAAGGGGAAACGATATTACAAGTAAATCCTATAACTAAAACAAAAATCAATTAATAATTAAAAGGGAACTAAGTTTAAAACTTACACCATGATAATATAAAAAGATTCCAACTAAATTAAATAATAATTTTTAAACCCTAACCTAAATGCTTTAAAATCTTTTATCCCCATTTATTTTATTTTTCTTCTTCTGTGCAGGGCACAAAGCAAGCAGAGGTTTTGCCTTACCGCAGAGAGCGGAGGAGGCGGACAAAGAAGCAAGAGGCACCGCCGGACGTAGAGGATGTTTATAAATTAAAATTTTCCCCTTTATACATTTAAAATGACATCGAATATATAATTATAAAGAAAAGCTACAGCAAGAGATAAAATAAATTAATACAGACTGGTGAAAACATAA
>MU225282.1:1251769-1263174 GCA_018584345.1 Thuja plicata | reverse complement strand
AAAAGAAAGGAACACTAAATTTTATTAAAACTTCCATTCTTTCTTTGATGAAGTATATACTTTTAAGTTTTAACAATGACATTATAAAGAAGTAGGATACTAACTAGATAGTTACTTCTCCTTGCGAACCAAGATTTTACTATTAAGTAAATTAATGTCATAATACCATTTTGAAGTTTTATTATCTTAAAACCATGAATATCTATATTATGCTTAATCTATTGACAAAGAGTAACTCAAGGAAATTCAGTAAACGCATAAAATTACAAGTTCTCAAATCTCTTCCCAATTCAATGAATAAAGTGTATTTACAATAATAAAGGATCTCTATCTACAACTTGGAATAAAAGATTACAAAATAATGAAAGGTTACAAATCTTCACAAAGGTCCTAATACCAACTTGAAACAATGAAATTACTAAAATATCAAAGGTTGCAAATGATCATTTTTTTAGCCATACCCATCTCACACAAAAGGAAGAGGTACCTCTTCATGCTCCCAACAGGAACCTGTACAAGATATGGTTGACCATGGAGGCTCACCTCCCAACCTAGGCCTTTACAAGGCCACCCCCGAGCTTGGGGATCCAACTTGAAACGGGATACAAACAGGCATAACTCAACTTGCAGAAACACAAACAAGAAATACAACACAATAAAGCTTCCCAATCACAAGTTTGAACCAGAGGAAGGTCTCCAAGAGGCCTTCCTGAAAATAGGGGTAGTGGTAGACCTCACTATAAAAGAAAGCCAAGAATATAAATGAAAACACAAGCCTCACATGGACTTGTAAAAGACCATCTTCACAAGATGCAGTCCTGAAATAACCTCCTTATGCCTCATAGGTACCCTCAGGTCCTTCTTGGCATCATGGGTATCATGTTACCCCATGTTTTTCCCTCCACGCATGGGAGACTCTACACTAACAAGAATCATTTACATCTACCCCTTCAAGGTTACTCTTCTCTCCCAAGGGTGAGTGTGCCTTGAAGACCCATTTGAAAACCCATCACAAAATAAAGACATGATGAAACAAAACATAAAATCTTAATTTCAAAAATAAAACTTCAAAACACATAGGACTCCATTAATGGAGTTTTCAAGCTCAAGAACACACATGAACAAAAACAATTTACTTTAAAGAGATCCAACCTTAATCCAAAGCTAAAGTGAGAAGAGAAATGGTGTTGAGCTATCCTTCCTAAGCTCATTCTCCAAAAGCTCCTTCAAACTAAATTCTGTCTCTAAGGGTAGAGAGTGGGTGAACACTCAACTCATCCTAAATCCTTCCCTAAATAGGAAAACCTTCAACAAGAGCAAGGCTTAACCCAAAGGTGAGGTAACTCTAACCAACCCTTAACTATCCACTTGACTAACTCTTCATGGGTGAAGTCAAATGAAACTTGGGTAGAAGAGAGAGTGAGGTTAACCAAGGTTACAATCCTCTTCAAAATTCGCTCAAGTCTGAAAGTGACACTTTAAAAGAGTAATAAATGATTTTAGAGGCTCATTAATGATGGAAAATGACCCCTAACCCATAGGGTACCAAGTTGGGTGACTAAAACTGACCCTGGTTACCCCCTGGGAGCCCAAAAGACCTTCTAAAACTAACCCTGAAGTTAACCTACGGATTTGTAAGTCAAGAAGACTTCTAGAAACTTCTAACCCTGGGGTAAGCTTGGGTACTACTCCTAGATAGCCTTAGTTAACCTATAACTAACCCTGGTTCCCTTTACTAGCCATATCAACATTAAATTACAACAATTGCCAAATTTGGCACATTAAATTAAAACAAATGACATGACTCAATCACATGGACATTTACTAATTTGATAACACACATGCAAACCACGTTTACAAAATAACCACATAAACAATGAGGTACATAGGTTCCAGTACTGGGTCCTCGATATAGATCCATGGTCAACTTTTCCTGCACACTTAATGCACATATCAGTAGATCCAAAACAACATGATATGAAACATAACATGACATCAATAATATATATATATATATGCATATAAACCACATTTGTATTAGAACTAAAATAACCTAGCATCGGTTTTCTAAACCAAATTTATCATATTACATTCATACATTTAAATTCATATAAGACATCAATCATAAGCTGAAACTGAATCAGAACATAAGGTATCTCAAAAGTACCCTGATTACAAAATTAGGTGCTAAATATATAACACAGTATTCCACCAATCCTCAAATCTATAAAAAGTCTCCAATAGTCAAAGTATGTCAAAGTATAATTACTGAAAACATGAGAACAAAATAGTAAAACAATAACAGTCTAAAGTAGGTCTCACAACATGGATCACCAAAGATTCAATCTCCACCTCTCTTCCCCTTTCAATCTCAACCTCTCATTCACTTAATTATTCTATAAATAGAATGAATTTTAAGCTCAATGGGCCCCTAATTTTAGAAGTAAACTTATGTTGCTTGCATTCTTATAAATCTTTATGCATTTTAGAGTAAATCTTGATTGCATTGTTATAATCTTCAATTCTAGAGCTAAAATGAACTATTTCTTGAGCATTTAGGCTAATTTCAATTGAATCTTCCATTCTGGGTTGTATATATCATTGATTAATGCATAATCTATGGGCAATTATTGCATTCTTCACACTCCTCTTAGATAGGAAGTAATAAGTCAGATTTAGTTTTTAATTCTATGACTTATTCTATGTTTTGCACTAATGTAATGACTTATTAAAGTGTTGTGTTGCAGCTTGCAGGAACCACAAAATACACACACAAGATCAGGTCTCAGGTGTCCTCTTTACTCTTCATCTAGTATGTCAAGGTCAATTGTTGCAGTCTTCTTTTTCTTGGGGTTTGTAAGAACATACCATGTTGCAATATCTTCCTCTGCAGGCCAGTTAAAGCTTTTAATGCTTTCTAGTTGTGTCTTTTGCCTCTCCCATCTAGCATTTGTATTGCTATTAACATGTGTCACAAATTTGTTGAAATCTTTCTCGGCCTTAAATGTCTCATCCAAGGTTCTATTGAACCTTTCCATATCTAGTTCATTAATGTCAGAGACAAATGCCTCTTTACTAGGCAATAATGAATCAAATTCATTTATCCATGTCTCCATTGCCTTGATTTGATTTTCTTCTACTCTAATTAAAGGAACAAACTTATTATAATCAGACCCAAACATATTCAATCTAGTCTCTATCTGACTTTCCTTGCCCTTGAAAAAGGACAAGGTTACCCCCATTTTTTCTATTTCATCCCCCACTTGTGTGACTATTTCTGGTAGGTCTGCCCTAAGTGGTTGCAGGGATGCTAACCTTTCAAATAAACTGGTCCTCACTGACCAAGTCCCAAAGTAAGGGTTCAATGTTACAACAAAACTTGTTACCTCAACTTGTAGGTCGAGAAACTTGTTGTAGGCTCCATGCACTAAGTCAGCCTTATCCTCCAGGATGTCAATTCTATGTTGCAAAATATTTAGGAAGGCTTACAAAGCCACATTATTCTTCTCTGCATCTTTTTTCTTTGTTTCCTTCTCAGCATCCCCTGTATCCTCTGTTTGCAAAAGTACATCTTCAGTCTGTTTAGGTTCAGCCGGAACAACCTCTAGGATCTCTTGTAACTTCTGAGTTACATCTGCAATTGTCTTCTCCATAGCACTAATTTTTATCAAACCCAGCTCTCTGTCCTTTGCAATGAGACTTGTCTCATCAAATAACTTTTGATACCTATTGGACATCTAAACAAATTTTGCTTCATTCAAATGAGAAAATTGAGTTATGGCTTGTGAAGTCTCTAGATCTCATGTGTTATGAACAAACCAGATAATTTTATCCCCTTCCATCTTCTCTTGTACATTTATTAGTGATGGCTTTTGGTTCTTGGGAGCTAGAGCCCACATAGCTAGGGTCTGAGATTATGCATTTTAACCACACCCTTTGATCATCTCCTCTTCTTGTGTCTCTATTGAGAATTTGATGTATGTCTTCCTTCTGATTTGATCAATGATGAAGGCTGAAGCTAGGTCCCATCCTTCTACCAATAACATGCCTCTATACTTAACTAGATGTCTAGCCTCATCAAGGATCATATTCTCATATTCTAGATCATATTGCTAGAGAGCCTGTAAGGCTTCGCTTGTTATGTCTTCTCCTCCATCCAATTTCAATTGTGCCCCCACTTGCTATTGTTTGGCCCAAATAAGGAAGTTTTTGAATTCTTTAGTCTTTATAAATTCATCATCCTTCAAGAATTTTTCCTATTGTAACTCCCTTTCATCTTGACACAATAAGAGATGCATCTCAACATTATCATATGTATCTTCTCTTTTCTTCATGCCTTCTCTTATGACCTTTCTGAATTGGTGATCATAGGCACTTGTTCCAATGAATAGTGCACTCACTTTATCCTTTTTCCTCTTCTGTGTCTTGACAACAGAAGGTTCCCCTACTTCCACCTTTTATTTTTTCTTTGGAGGCTCAGTAACTACCTCAGCCTCATGTCCTTGTGTTAAAACAATTATGTTTTCCTCAGTTTGAGGTGGATGATCTGCAAGTGGTGGTTTGTGTACTGAGTAATTGCTACTATATTTTGAGGATGATTGTTTATTAGGACCTCTATCCTTGAGCTTAATTTTCTCTTCTAAATGATTACCTAGTGTCCCATAGGACTCCATCATTTTATCTAGTCTTTGTAAATATGGAAAACTTGGGAAATAACCTCCAAATGGGAGCCCTTTCTTCTTGAGTTGTTACTCCAAATCTATTAACTCCAGGTATTTTTTTGCTCTGGCTTAAATTTCATCCTCTTCAAGGATGTTCCTGATCAATTCTTCCTCTTCACATGGCTGATGTTCTTTAGTAATTGGAATGGTGGGTGTCAGAAGTTTCTTGGCACTTTTTACGAACCCTTTTGTATCAATGTACCTATACAAGGCTACATTCATTCTATAATGTCTCAACCATCCATTCACAGCATCATAGGTCCTCTTTCCAATTGTAAAATTAGAAGCAATAAACTGCCTAGGTGTGAATGTTCATTTCCTATGTGGAGCCAAATGCTCCCTATTAGTCAGCATGAGATTCCATATAAACTCCATGATAGAAATTTTTTGTGGTACTATGCATGGAAAAATGTGTGGTGTTTGGGAGCAACCATTAACTCTGATCAGAGTGAGATTTTGATGATAATAGAAATCTCCCCAATTGTGATCTCCATTCCATTTAACAACAAACTTGCAGGGCCTCAAACGCTGCAACACTTTAATTGGAATCCTGGTCATGTTGACTCCTTAACTTCTCAATAGGGGGTATACTACCTAGTTCTCAAAAGCACATAACTCATTCTCTCTGGATGTGTAATTCCATACCCTCAGCCAAAGTTGCACAGGGTTGGATTGACCATCATAAAATCTTCTAAGCTGCAGATTGGGCTGGTCTATGATATTAAAATTGTAGAACAAAATCAAATGCATGAGCAATGAATACTATAGGAATTTAGGGGCTTCCTACCTTCTTATGAATATCCACAAATCCCTGATGCATCTTATCAATTACATATTGAATGTAATCATAATCAGTACCGACATAGGGACTTTTCATGTCCAGAATTATCATTAGCATGTCAGAGGATACTACTCTCTCTCTTCCACTATCAACCCCTAAAACTCTACACAGGGCATATGAAATGTATTTCATATAGAATTCCAGGTACTTGTAGAAGTAAGGTGCATTATCACTTTAGATAGGAGCTATATAGTTTTTATTTCCTTTTGGAACATGGGCCTCAATTAATTTGACACAATGTCGGCCTCCTTAGTATATCTAGCAGCTAGGTCTTTTAGATTATTTTTTGTTGCGCAGGGGTTGTACATAGTAAATTCTTTCATGAATAATTCCCTATCAAGGGTTACTAGGATTGTGCCATCATCTTTCTTAATGGACCTTGAAATTGTGTCATACCTACAGGCTAGTTCCAATATCAAATCAACATCCACAAACACATCGGGAACTACTAGTTTTGCTTACCCTGACATCCAAGGGTTTGACATAGGCACAGGAACCTCACTATTCTTGTGATAGCCCTAAAAATTAGGTGTCTTTGCATCTCTAATATAAGAAAAATTGTTACCAAGGTATTCGTCATTTACCTTCTTTCCCTGATTACATCCTGGAAGTATTTTTATGAACACTTCTGAGTAATTCGTCTTTCCTTTCAAATCATCATCATCTCCGCTCTTTTCGCTAGTTAAGGAAACACTCACTACTCTACTAATCTTGTCTGTTATGAATTGCAACTGGTCAAATCTCTTTCTTCACTCTACAAATCTGGATAGCCCTGTTCTCTTGAAAACACTGATTGCTCTTGCAAATTTTGCTCTGAAAACTATATCTTTTGGTGAAATGAAATGAACAATGGTAAAGCCTACTTATTCATAGAAATAGATGGACCATTCTATTTGAAATCATGGAAATTCCATTCAATCACTTCTGTCATTACTTCTACGTGTTGTGATATCATTTTCTCTCCTAGTCGTGGCATTTGAAACATATAGGTGATCAATTTTGAATGAGTTCTTTTTTCATTTAAAACCTTATTATATTTGAAATAAGATCAAGATTTGATATGATTGGCTCATTCATCACAACTCAACAACTCTTTAAACATGTTTTCATAATCCATATGTTCTGATTGGCGAAAAACTGTATAACATGACATGGAGGAAAACCTTATACTTTACCTTTCTCATACCATTGTTTCCTTCAGTGACTGAATGATCTCCTTGTTGCTGAGATTTATCTTTAACTTTGGTTTTGTTCTAAAACTTAAAGATCACCACATGATCATTACCTTGATCAAAATTCATCTCTTAATCGCTGAAATAAATCTCTTAACTCATGTTTCTTTCGAGACTCTGTGACTAAAGCTTTAAATAACTCTTGCTTAAACCTTTAGTTCTTTTAGAGACTACGTGACTATGTGAATTCAAAGTCGCTATAATATTTAACTAACCTTGAGTTTCTTTTGACATTACGTGACCATCACTAGATCTTCCTTCAATCAAATGGTCTGCGTGTAATCTCATATCCATTTTTTACTTTCTCCTTTTGATCTCTGACTTTGTGACTCACCTTTCATTAGCTTTTAATAGAATGGTTCATGTGCAATCTCCTTTTCTTTATCTTTAACTACAGTTCACTCTAAGACTTTGTGACTTAAGCTACCTCCAAGTCATGGAGTGAATTTATTAATCTCTAGTTTACATTGATATTTTATGCCAACTTCATATCTATGAATGACCTAGACATGTGTCCATATCACAATCACCATCACTGAATTGCTGAATTTATTTTGAATATTTGACTTTTATTAGCGACTTCACGCTATCCACTAGATATTTTTTCTCTCACATCTCAGATCTCCTCATTGCAGACTTCACTTGATCCTTTACTTAACCTTTATCAACCATAGTTCTTATCGAGACTTCACGACTAACTAGCTCTCGTTGTCGTTGAAAGAATTATCTAACTCAAGGTTTCTTTCAAGATTGAATGTTGGCCTTTAGATCTTCACTTAATCTGACAGTAGTCACTATACCTCTTAATCTTTCATCCATCTGAACTTTCATCTCACAACTTCACGCTGACCACAGGATCAACTTTACATCTGACTGTAGTCACTTTATCTCACAACTTTTAACGTAACCACTGCTTTCAAAAGAGATCTCGCAACTGAATGCACTTAGCTCATCTCTTAACCTTGGTTTATTTTTGAGACACCATGACTAAAGAAACTCAAATTGGCTTTAATATTTCTTAACTGAATAGTTTATTGTGAGACTTCACGACCATCGATAGATTATCTTGAAAATCAATGGATATCGTTTAATCTCATATCTTTTGACTTAACTCTTATTTCCTTTCGTGATTACATGATTGCTTGAGAATTTCAACCCTTCTTTAAACTCTGATTAGCTTTCAAGACTGCGTGACTGAATGATCTCTTTTTCGCTGAAGGATTCTCTAACTCTGGGTTTTCAAACAAGACTCTCTACACACCACAAGATCATGATCTTCATCAACGGCCCGCATGAAATCTCCTTAACACTGAAAGCATATTCCTTTCTCTTCATGGTATCACAACCAAAGCATTTTTCCAAGTCTCTAAAGAAAATAGAATATTCTTTAGTCTTAAAGAGACATCACGACCAACATGTAAAATATGAAAATAGGCACATGACTTAAGTGACTTGGTCTTTTCTAAAAAAGTAACTACGAAATCAAATAAATTTTGAAGAACTAGGGTTTTCTCTTGAATATGCATGAAAACTAACCTAGGACTTAGGGTTTTACATACTTCTCTAAATTTCAAGGCTCAGAGATCATTATTTGCAAAGGGATTTTGATAGCATTGGACAATATTTTGACATTTAAAGTAGGAATCTGGCTGGAAACTCAAAAATTTATCAGCAAGCTTCAAAACTGGAAATACAACCAACAAATATCTTGCCCAAAATCTTGTTGAAATATCCATTGACCTAAATATCCCACTTCCTTTATTACATGACCCATTTTTTTCACCCACTCCACCTCATGATCCATTTTTATCCTCTCTTCCTAGTAAAGATCCCTCCATTCTACCTACTTCATCTCAAGATCCATTACCCCATCTAAGTAAATATCGTAGCATCCCATCCCCTCCACTTCATGATCCTTTATCACCTCCAATCCAAAATATCCCACCATCATCACTCTCTCCCCTCAGTTCACTTATATTCATCCATAGTGGTCCACTTGAGGTAGAAGAAATAAATTTCATATCCACCATTTACATTCCTCCTAATAATGGATATGCATCATGTTCCCTAAGAGGGACGTATCCTATCTTGGATCAGATTCTCAAAAAATGGAATTATAAAGGTAAAGTATTAGGCCTAAATGAGAAAGGTACCCTAGAGCCAATCCATATAAAAAAACATCCATAATCTTGTGGTCTTGGTTTCACATCTCAAGGCCCTTCATCCAAAAATGTTGGTACAAATAATGCAAAGTTCAAGCATTCTATCAAACCCATCATTGCATCTTCCCATAATTCCTCCAAAATATTTAATTTTATCCCCCCTCCTCCATCATTGCAACCCAATACCACATACCACATTCCTCCTTCATCCTCTAAATCCATTTTGGGCCCCTATGCCCCAAAATCCTTCATAAAACATAGCCTCTCAGCACTTCTATTGTAAAACACATCTTGTCATTTCCTAATATCCTTGTCTGTCCTTGTCCCAGAATAGGCATGGAACATATGATGACATGTTTTTGTGATGAAAAATACCATGAAATAAAACATCATATGCTTAAAAAATGAATGATAAAGTACTTTTATGATAATATGATCGATAATGCTTCCAACATGTTTATAACTCATTTGTTTCAAATGTCTTGCAAGTAGGTTTTCCGCAACCATTTATGCTAATAGAGGCATTCATCTTCATGGCTCACTACCTAGTTGGAGGAACTTTGGGTGCTATTATTTTTTGGAACATATGATACATCATAAAATTTAATGATTAATTCTTCTTCAAACTGTAAACATATACAGCTCATCTTTGTAGCTCATCATTTTATGGATCATAGGAAAAGTGTCTTGTTAGTAAGTTTTTTGTCACTTTTTTACTGTAGAAGGCATTCATTAGTACATAGCTAGAAAGGTATACTATTCATCCATCCAAAATGAGAAGAAATATATTGTAATCCTCTATACAAGATAAAGACTCTTCAGGAAAACGTAAAATGTAAAATGTAAAAATGTTTTACCTAAAGTAAAATATAATTTTTTTGTACCAACCTACATTGCATCACTACCTTCATAGAGTTTTTTGTATGCTCTAGTGTTTTTGTTTTATGTTTTAATTTGAAATTCCAAAACCTAATTATTTCAAGATAATAGTGAAATATGTGCAAAAATAACATTTAAAAAGTGCTTATGTGAACACAAGTATCAAGATTGAATGAAGGCTTTAAACTTGCGTGACTATGAAATTGTGTTATTAGTTCGTAATATTATATTATAGAGGATTGACTCATAACAGGTCCTATATCCTTCATGACTAAACTAAAATTTGTTTATTGACTCCCTTCCTTCAAAGTTTCCTCAAATGGTCAAGTTTTACCACACAATTTATTCAAGGTTTCCACTCCATCTTCCCAAGACCTATTAATGGTCAATTTTGTCTCTTGATCCACTCTGATCACAAAATCCTTTGATCTAAATACCTATGCATTGATTCAACCCACACTTCACTGATTTCATTAATCTTCTTGGACTGATTCTTGTCCCATGCACAAACTCACTTGTCTTCTATTTGTCTCATTGTGACAGCAACTCCCCTATCTCATCCTAGTCCCAACTTATGTCTTATTGATACATCCTAAATTCCACTGAAAATTTTCCCTCACTAGTACATTTGAGGCCTTTTCGATGCCTATGCGTCGCTTTCTGACACTGTCCAATCGGCCTAGCGACAAAGACCAGTGTTGCAATTTTGGTGTCAAAATTAATGACGATTGGACCGTGTATCATTATTGTGATGCTAGTAACCATCGCAATATGAGCTGGCTATGATGGTTACCATGTTATCGTTACATATTTAGCTATCACTATTACGACACGTAGGTGTCTCATCTTATCAGTCGCTATTATGACACGTACACATCGCATCTCATCTGTCTATATTATGACACGTAGGCATTGCATGTTATCTATCACTTTTTCAGACGTGCGACAAATTTTCTATACATGCAATGTCGAGACGTCAGTAATTTTTAGACGGCCCGACGTCGCATGTATAGAAAATTCATCGCACATCTGCAAAAATTGATGTCTAGGTGTTGCAATACGAGTCGACTATCATGTTTATCATGCTTTCGTTACATTTTCTCTATTTCTTTTACGACAACTAGGCGCCGCATTTTTAGTGTCACAATTATGATAGATGTGCAACAAATTTTCTATATATGCGACGTCGAGCCGTCGGCAATTGCCAACAGCTCAACGTCGCATGCATTTTTTTAGTGTCACTTTAGAGTTTTTAAGATTTTATTGTCCTACTATCGCTATTTTTAGTAATAGTGGTTTTACTTATTTTGGAACCATGATTTCATGTGCTTTATTTGGGATAATTTCATTAGCGGTTGGCCAAATGAATATAAAACAATTGGTATTACCAAATTAGTTCATCCAAAAACTAGAAGACTATGACTGTCTGATAAGTACAAGTAAGATATGTACTTACTTATGATATGTACATGTTCATTAAAACTATTCTTATGATATGTACATGTTCATTAAATTCCATAACAAGATCGTAAGATAAGCTACATCAATAACTTAGCTAAATCAATCATAA
>MU225282.1:1171615-1234819 GCA_018584345.1 Thuja plicata | reverse complement strand
AATGAAATCACCAATACAAGAGGAAAATACAGATTTTTTATGATTTTTCAAGTAATGAAATCACAAATGATCTACAACAGTGATATTTCATTTAATAAAAGGTACAAAGACATACCTAATGAGGGACACGGCCTACGCAACAAAATGGAGAGCTTACCGGCTAGATTGAATGCAAAGAATCCTACGGGATCTTTAGCTAAAAAAATCCATCGATATTCACCTATTCTTCTCATCTTTGACATCAATATTAATTAGGGCCCTCTTCTCCTCGCATGCACAGCTCGATCACAAATGAGCCTTTCTTTTTATTTATTTTTGTTTATAATCAAGAGGGTGTCACAATTATGACGGTATCATCGCAATTACGACATCATCAGGGGCACTTGGAAAACAAAACACAAAAATACACACAAATGGTAGCATCATCACAAATTGGCGTTGAAATTTGACCTCAAATGTTGTAGTTCCTTTTCCCATCAACACCTTTGGTTCTAATTCTATCCACTCTTCCTTGAACAAAGTATGACCTCGAATAATTGATGCAATTCCTTTTCCCTAGAAACTCTATCCCTTAAACAACATCCTAGGCTCTTCCCAAACCCTTTTAGACACTTAATATCCTCCCCTTAATGTTCCCTTTGAATAGAGACAAGAAACAATACTCTTATTGTCTCTTATTGACAGTCCCAACTATCCCTCCAAAAAATCAAGTGTTTAGTCTTCACTTGGTCTCAATGTCTATATCCATCACTTGGGCCTGACTTGGACACCCCAATACACTATTCTATACCCTCATGTTGTCTCCTCTCACCATAAATATGATAAATGCCTTCCTTTTTTCATATTATCATTGTTTTGTCAACCCTATAATAGTCAAAATCACTTTTCATGTCTCCAAAGGATGAAATGAGGCCCAAAGAATGTAATGGGGTAGTCTTATTAAGTTAGAAATCAATAATTTGTTGAAGTTGACAACTTAGTTGTCAACTCAACAACAAACTATTAGTAATCTAATTAGGATAATCAGTTTTAGTTGGTTCAAGGGAAGTTAGGAAAGTGGTTGTCAATTTGGGAGTCCATGAGATTTTATAAAACATTTGTAAAGCCCAATGGAAAGTAGATAAATTGATGTAACAAATTTTGGGAGAAATAAAAGTTGAATCTTTTGCAAAACTTGTATTATGTCTGTGGGAAAAATCATAATTTTAGTGGCTTTTAATGGTTGAAATATTATTTTCTTGATGGAAATTTGAAGTATCCTATTTATGCCTTGAATCTCATTCATTTTCATGTTGGTTGTATACTATTTCATTAAGTTTTAAAGCAGATATCATAGTTCTCTTTTAGACTGTTCCAAACCCTCATTAGGGTATACACTATTGATTAAAATGTAGTTACTTTAATGTTTTACATTCAATAAAACTCCACATTTGGTAGGGATGAGGGCGGATGTGTATATGGCATGTCCCTTTTTATGCAAGAGTCCATGCAAGAATTTTCACATGCATTAAAGAGGAGAAGTTGATAGTGATCAATCATAGTAAGGGTTTGACAGCAACAGTGAAAGAAAATGGCTTATTTCACAAAGTTTGGTTAATGGATATTTTCATGGGTACTAATAGGAGCTCATAAGGAAAGCTCTACAAAATATAGAAGTTCTTGAGAAATATGGAGAACCCAAGGGCAGGGCTAGGCATATAAATTTGTAGATGTAAGGTATGATTGTCATTTTAAGACAGTGGAAGGGTATTTGGTTTTGTTTTGATCTCAAAGATTATTTTTGATACAAAAATGAAAAATTATGTGTGTAGACGGAGCCCAAGGGGGTCTAGAGGTTCCTAGGAGTGGTTGGGTTGGTGAGTAAGGCTTTGTTTCATGGTTATGAGTGATTAAACAAAGAAGAAAAAACTAGGATAGTAGATAGTAATAAGGAAGTGTGAATTAAAAATGAATCTAGTTGGTCAATGAAGTGACCCTAGTTTGTATTGAGAAGGGATGTATGATGTTGTCAAAGGTCTTGGGGATAGTGGATTAAGTACTTAGATATTGGAAGATTGATCAGACCGTGAAATGAAATCAGGAATGATGAATGGGAACTAGTGAATCCTTGAAGGAAATCAGTGAATTACTTGTGATCATAGATTGATGGATGTTGGTATGTGGAGTCTAGTGGTTGGAGAGGATAGTTGGAACATGCTATGACCATTAATAGGTATTTAGGAAGCCATTAAGTGAATGGGATACTTTGATGATCTCTCACATCATCCCTTTTAGAAGGCCAGAGTTTCTTAGCTGCAATCACTTCTCCACTTGGCATTCAGCTTTGTAAAGAACTCCAGAAAAACCTTTGCCAATAATATAAGTTTCAATGAGATTATCCAAAATATTCTCTATGGTGAAGCTGAGATTTTGGAAGGTAATGAAATTCAAAGTCAAATAAAATAATCTAGAATAGGCTCCTACTGAAATGGCCTACCTATTATGAATACTAAAAAATAACTGGTACACAAAGCCACTACCATAAGCTCTGATAATATGTAGACCAAACAATGTTTATTCCAACATGATTTGAGTGTTGGTTTCAATGGAAGAAAAAATCTGGTTGTCCATAAATTTGCAGATCCCAGCATTGTTCATGAAAGAATTCATTGTTAGTGGTGCAGGAGTACTAGGAATAGAAGGAACACCAAGGGGTCATGAAGGATCTTGAAGCACTTGAAGATAAATAAGACCATTTGAGGTCATTTTTCTTTTGTAATAATATCTACAAGGTAATTTGATGATGTAATCATGGCCAGTAGTGTGATCATAATATAGTTGGAGTCAAATTGTGTCTACATGTTCCAAGTTTGTACTAGTGGTGCAGGGGCACCAGGGCTTGAAGAACACTACCATGGGTCACTTGAAAGATCCAGTAGTATATGAAGTCAAATATGACCTATAAGGTCATTAAGTGTTGTAATCATGGTCAATAGTGCCATTTAAATGCAATTTGAAGTCCAAAAGATGTTAATGTAATCAAATGCCAATTTTGGGCTAATAAAGGCCTAAAGGGCTAATATGTGGGTTCAAAGGATAGTTCAAGGTTATATGGACAAATGGGGCCTAAGGGAAGCATGCAAAAATTTACACGTGACTTGGGCCAAGAGATGTGACTGTGACACCATTCAGAATAGTGATAGAAGAAATTACGGGCTTTGTTCATACAAGATAAATTGGTATTTGTTATCTAAGGTTGAGATAGGGACATTGAAGAGTCTAGAGGAAGACCAAATAGTTGGAGAAGGCTATGGATCAAAAGAAAGGGTGAGTTGATCATTAGTTGCAGAGGTATCTTATAACTATCATGGATTAGAGAGTAGTAATACAAGTTCAGATTGTGTGTACAAGAGTTAGGGTGGTCATATTATTGTGGATTGAATTGTATGGGCAAAGCCTAGGGTCAGAAAGTAATAGGAATAAGTGAAATTGTTTATGGATAGGACTGAAAAATGAATGTAAGGATAGATATGTGAATGTGGAGTCAGAGTTGGGGGACATGTATCATGTTTTGATAAAAGGAAAATATGTAAGGGAGTCAAGAATGTTTTTAAGTCACTCAAGGGAAGAGTTAAGTGGAAAGTTGTAAAGGATGCGTGCGATCAATTTTTGTATTTGAATCGGTCAATAGGACTTTTATTCAGAGTTATGAGTTGGGGTTAGAGACTTTGTATAAGATTGGAACAAGAGACCTAGAGGAGGTAGGTCAAACCTTGAGGGGTCATCGGGTGAGTTACTACGATAAAGAGGACAATTAGATGTTGATTCTAGTTAGAATGATTTGTTAGGGCATGATGTGAGAAATTGTATGTCACTCAAGGTTTGGATTTTTTCCTTGAATTAAATAGGACATTAAGAGAGAGTTTGTAAGAGTCTTAGTATCTTGGAGGATACTTTGCATCAACTAAGACCTAGTTGGGTCACTATGTGGGTTGCATGGGGTGATGGTCATAAAATGTTCATATAATAGAATATATATATGTAATTGGGAATTGAAAGGAATTAAAATGCAAGTTGAGTCAAGGTAACCCATAAGGGGATAATACATGAATTATTAAGGTCTCATAGTCAATTAATGGGTTTAAGGGTTTTAAGAATGCAAGTGTTAATAAGGTCATTTAGACCATGTAACAAGGTGGTGCAGGAACACCTAGAGCATAGGGGTCAGTATGAGGCCCTAATGGAGATCCAAGAAGATATGAAATATAAGGTATATTCACTATGTAAACATGATTTATAAGATCATAATTATTATGGAAGGGATCTAATAAATCCATTTTGTTAATTATGTTTTAATTTTGTAAGCAAAGTACCAAGATTGGCAAATATAGCCTATAAGGGATAATGTAAGGGTTTAAGGGGTAGAAGTAGTGTTTTTTAAAATGTTTTTTTTCTTTTAAGGTCATTAAAGGACCAATTTGAATGTAATAGGTTCATTAGATACATAGTTGTCAAGTTGACAACTTAGTTGTCAACTTGACAACATTTAATATCCTTTGTAATTGCTAAAATGAGAGGACAGTCAATTTTAAACTGATCTCAGTCAGTTTGTATGGGTGGTTATGGGTTAGTTATTGGTTTTAAGGACTGAAGAGTTTATATATGATTTAAAAATCTGATCATGGAGAGATTATTCATGGTTATGTATATATTGTAACCTTTGAATCAATAAAAATAATGTATTCTCTGCTTTTCACAGTTTCCTCTCTATAACAGTCAGTTTGAAAGGATATACAGTGGCTTGGAGAGATTATTATTAACATATTTCTTCTTGGGGATTTTAGTATTCATTTTATAGAAAAAATTTGTCTTTGAATGACCGTATTTGATTAATTTTGGTGAAAGTTATCCTTGTTTAACTAAAAACTGCCATAACCCTTACTTAGGGTAACCCAAGAAATACAAAATATGATTCCTTAGTGGTTTAATATCCAATAATCATTCACATATATATAGTGGTATTAGAGGAGATGAATACTAATTTTTCTATGTGTTTTCAAGGACCCATGCAATTTTTTGCATGTTCTTGGTGCACTAGAAGGGACTTGAGTCTGCCAGGACAGTGACAGGGTAGTTTGTAATGAATTCCCTTCATGAATGTATTAAGAGAGTTTTGTGAAGGAGTAAGGGGTTTGTAATGATAGGGTAGTGTGTCCCAAAGGTGTATCAAGTGGTTAGGGGGAAAGGGACCCTTTACATAGGGTTTTTTAAGTGACTTCTCCTAAGGGATCTGTTGACTATCATATTGGACAGTAAGATTGTGTTTTGCACTCCAAAGTAGGAATGTGTAATAGATTATTTGGGTGAAGGAATTAAGTGTTGTGTGGGGATGATTTGTGAGTCCTCTTATGTAAAGATAGTGGTGATTCCATAGGGATTGTTCCAAGTTAAGGGACTGTTGAAGGAAAGTGGAATGTTTGTGGTTGGGACAGTCACATGGCATAATTCAATATGTGTGGAAGGACCAGATGAGTGTGTGCAAACTTTAGGGTGTGGCTTCTAGTGGAAGGTCTACTATTACAAAAATTTCCCCATGTTTTAAAAATATCCATATGGATTCTTCCCCAATTCCTCTTGCCCCTACTATGATTATGCCTACTTTTCCCTCTAGCCTACAACCAATATCACAAACCACGAGTTGATTGATTAATATGGGTGGTCTCTAATTTTAACAAAAATGAAATAAATTCCATTGATATTTCACTTTACTTAAACATCAGTTGTTTGATCATTAGTACCCAAAATGGAGAGACTATTTCATGTTTAATAACTTATCTATTTTATTATTTTCATATTGTTTATCCATTTTTAAGACAAATATTTGATTAGCAATAGCCAAAATGGCCAAATTGGGTCATACAACCATCAATATGAAATTAATACAAATTATTGCGAGCATAATAGAAAGATAACAATAAGATAAATATCAACTTCTTTTGGACAACCGTAAGAGAAATCACTTATGAAAAACCAAAAACCATAACTTAAATAGATTTCTACTTTGAAAACCCTTAAATCTACTTTGAAAAACCCTTACACCTAAATCAATTTGAACAAGTAGATTTCTACTTTGAAAACCCTTAAACCTAAATCTATTTATTGATGACATGAATCGGTGATGATACCTCCCAATTTGAAAAATGAGACAAAAAGTGCTCAACTAAACCTAGAAAGAATAAAGGTAGTTGAATTCTTATCTTCTAAATGATGATTGAAAATTTCCATTGCCCTCTGGAACCCTAGAGTGGGTATTTCAATTTGAGATCATATTGGTCACCATTGAAGAACAACTTTCTTTGCTCTCTAAAATATTGTGATTAAGAACCGTATTGTGGGTATTCCAATCTGGAAAACAATTTACAATTCTCTTAGTGGCAACATTCACTGTCATAACTCTGAAAGGTGTAGAAATAATCTGAGTATTCACGGATCATCAAATAGGTCAATGAATTTCAAACCTCAGAAGGAAATTATATAAGATCTAGCTTGGTCTTACATAGGAAAATGAGAATTCACATTACCCTTTTTTCTATATAAGTTATGCTCATAGTCATCAAAATTATGATGACCTCATGCAATGTTTTTTTTTTAAATTCAAATTTCCCTTCGTAAAATCCAATGGAGAAAAATAAATTCCATTGCCATTGGAAATGGCCATCAAAAATTTGGGGCAAATTTATTAGTGTGTCAATGTTCGGTAAGGGGAAGTCATCTTTTGGACAAGCCAAATTTAGATCCCTGAAGTCAGTGCACATTCTTATACCTCCACAAGATTTGGATACAAGTAATAAATTGGAGATCCAATCTACATAGTCAATAGGCCTTACAAAGCCTCCATCATATAGTTTCTTCAATTCTACTATGAACAATACAAAAAATTTAGGATACATTTTGTGGAGCTTTTGTTTGTATAGACCTGACCTCAGCTTTAGTGGAAAATGGTGTAGCACTAGTTTAGAATCTAACCCAGGCATATCATAGTACGACCAAGAAAAGTTGATTTCCTTGTCCTTAAAGAATTGAATGAATTTTTCTCTTTCCTCTAGTGTTTATGACTCTCCCAAATGGATTATTATTTATGTCTCTTTAGTGCCAATGTTGATTGTTGTTGTTTTCACCGCCAGTAGTGGTGATTGTTCATCAATAATGGGGAGTATATCAATCTCTCCATCCTCAGGTGCCTTAGAGAGTTTTTCACCCTCAGATAAGCCTTTGGTTTTTACTATTTTTCAA
The DNA here is from genome assembly GCA_018584345.1 of Thuja plicata. Taxonomy (NCBI): domain Eukaryota; kingdom Viridiplantae; phylum Streptophyta; class Pinopsida; order Cupressales; family Cupressaceae; genus Thuja; species Thuja plicata. The sequence continues at coordinate 1,227,547 of MU225282.1, read as the reverse complement.
ACAGATGGTCCCTTTCATTTTTCACCTACTAGCCTAACATTTTATTTTTCAATTTTACGACTACGGGATTCATATAAATCCCCAAAGTATGTTTTTTTTTTCCAATTTGATGTTGAAACCTTCCTTGTGGTCTCCCATAGGTATGCATTGTCTTTATCCAAAGAATTCAATTATATCTTCATCATTCTCAAAAACATCTATGGTTGGTGGATTTTGTTGTTCTCAATCAATAAGGTCAAGGTAAACCAAGGCTATTCTATCCTTGGTTTGGAATGTATAAATTGGGATTTAGGTTAATGTATTGGCATATGAATCAGTGAGTGATTCATGGGTTTTTGAACATGATGAGGATGAAGGTTCAAATCAGTTTGAAAATTCCTCAATCCAAGCTCGAAGATCTGGGTCTATTCTACAAATATAGTCAGGCAATGGAAGTGTTAAGATGTAAGGTGTTGGTGGTGTGTTGGGAATTCCACTCATAGTCATTCGAGTCTATGTCTGAATGGAGTTCATCAAATGTCTCAACTTCATTGCAAATATATTCATTAATATCAGAGGGTAACAAGGTACTTTTAATGCCTTATATTGGTGGTTTGTAACCTAAGTTGTGATGCTTTGGGTTTTGGGTAGGTGCAACTGGCTCCACAATTCCTTGTTCATTTTTTCCCAATCCAGATCATCCATTATACCCTTGTTTTTGGACAATAGTGTACCCCCATCCATATTCATGTACTATAATTTTGATCTCAAGGGGTTCTTCATTTGATTACAACCAAGAAGATAATTTTTCTTCAATGATCTCTTCATGTATGTCTCCCAGTTTTACGAAAATTATTGGTGGATAGATAAGCGTCAATTGTTGTTTCCTTTGAAGAGACGAGGTGAGATTGGTAGTTTCCTACATTGAATAATTATGCATAACTATACTCTCCACATATGTTTTTGGAACTTGTATTTGGACCTCTAATGTGGATTTTATAGTTGATTTAGTAAGGTCTGCACAATCTATGTTTTAAGATGAGGAAACGTTAGATGCCTCCTGGTTGTTCGGTATTTGATTAGAAATAGCTCTTCTAAATTTGTACAGTATAGAAAAGGATCTCTATCACCATGCATGGAGATATCAACTCCATCATGAGGAAAATTTAAAAACTAATGATAATTAGATGGTACAGCGAGCATAGAATGGATCCAAGATCATCCCAAGAGCATGTTATAACCCATATCTAGGTCTAGTACTTGTAATGCAATGCCTTGTGTTACTAGACCCAGTCTGATTGGGAGGCTTATTATTCCCCTAGAAGGATTCTCCTCATCAACATAAGATCTTAATATAATATTTTTGGTAACATATACACAACTATCAAAGTATCCCAATGCTCTCACCAAATTTAGTGTACAGATATTTAGACCCGCTCCTCTATCAATCAAGACTCGTCTGATTTTGTGGTGGAAGAAGACTTTAAGGTGTAAAGTAACATTGTGAGAGGGTTTATGGGTGGGAAGTTATTTTTTTGTGAAGGAAACATTGTTTGTTGTGGATAGATTTCCTACCATGGCTTGAAACTCATCAACATCTATGTCTTTCAGGATGGATGACTGATCTAAGATTGTATCTAAGCCTTCTTTATGATTTGGTTAAATGTGAAGAATTTCATAGGTGGAAATTTGTGTTGAGGTCTTCTAAAAATGATATAATAGGTTATATTGACATGATGGTAGGATGGATAACTTATTTGGTACAAAAAAATTTGAAGAGGCTCCTTGTGCTATGATTTTAGAGCGGCGGGTAGCAACAACACAATTGGTGTCTGGACCTTAGATAGTAATGGTGCTTATGGTCAGATTGGGATCTAGTTTGGTATAAGTGAATTTTTATTTATTATCATGTTTTTATATGGAGGCCTTACATTTTCCATGATCCATTAGTGGCTTTGTGAAGATTTGATGGTCTTGATTGGTGGTTCCTGAATTTGTGATAACTTATATTTCACCATGGTCGGTGAAATCTTGGAAAATGTACTTTAGTTGAATTTAATTGGATATTTTGTGTCCCTTAGTTCTATGATAATCACATAAACTATTTTTGTTCCACCATGTTGGTTTATCACGACCTTCATAATGTCTGATTTTAGGTAGAGTAACTGAGTGAGATTGTAGTATTTTTTGAAGAACTTTCTCAAGAGGTTCTGCAAGAGGCATAAATTCTTGATGTAGAGGTTTATTTCTTCTTACAAAACTTTATTGGAAGGCCTAGTTAACTTCCTGGATAGTTGGGTGAGTTTTATTAATCCTCTAGAAAGTGTGTGATGGTTGGTTTTTCTAGGTAGGTGTTGGTGGTGCTTGTATGTGCATGGCTAGTTGGGATACCTTAGCATCAACAATGCCATCGTTTGTCACACTCTTTTTCTTAGACATATATTTGGATTTTTTTGTAAGGTTTTGATTTACTGGTATCTGTCTTTATGGCTCCCTTTAAGATGAGGAATCTTTCATCCTTTATCCCATGCTCAAGTAGCTCTTCAAAGGTCTCAATTCACTAGGAGTTTAATTCACACATCATGTCTAGTTGATAATTTTTTATGAACATGTCGATCTTCTCTTTCATGGGTACGTGGAAATATATCTTGGAGGAAAAAATTCTGTAAAATTTTAAGGAGGAAAAGTTCTCACTGCTCTTCTACTAGGTAGTGCAAAGATCCAAATGTTATTTCCATGACGATGTTGTGTGAATAGTGTGGTATTAAATTTTCAGCTAGTTCATTCAATGATCATATCCCAAGAGGGAGTTTGGAAAGCTACTCCTTGGATGACCCACCAAGCCTGCATGGAAAGAGTCTCATCAAGTAGGTGTCATCGTATGCCACTTCTATGGAGGTTGTGAATAAATCTTGTATATGGTCTTACGGATCACCCTTTTCCTTGTACTTATCAAATTTAGGCATCCCAAAATTGCGTGGAAATTTTTGCATGTGCAGCGTCCTATCAAATGGATAAAAACTAAGGTAATTTGTGGTATAAGACCTTTTAGGAGCGCATGTTTTCAAGTTTATGACCTATTATTAGAGAGTTAGGAGTTGTTGAGCAAGGTTTTTAGTAGGCGTTGATGTAGATGGAATCGCGTTAGGATAAAAAATTGGTCTCCCGATATTATAGGATGGTGCTTGGTCCATGTTTTTATATGTTGTTTGTACATGTGGTGGGACTTACTAATAATGTGGATCATACTGTGGCTATGAAACATACTAAGGCTATGGAATATATTGAGGTGATGGAACATCTTGAATATGTGGGGGTGGTAGAACATACTATGGTTGTTGAATATGTTGGGGTGGTGTCATAGGATGGGAAGTGTTGGGGCCAGTTACTCCAAATTATTTTAAAAAGGAAGACACGATCCTTGAATAATTGGGGTTGACAGGAAGTTTTTGAGGTGCCCCTTAATTGATTTGGGATTTTCCTACATTGGAAGGAACACATGTTTGTAGATTACATGTAGGTTGTTGTTGTTGGGGTAGTCCTTGGTTGGTTAGGATTTTTGTTTGAATAATTTTACGGTTTTGACCTTGGGGAGCCATATTTGAAGTACTTGTTGGATGGGTTGAGGACATTATGGAATGTTCTTCTATGGTGACAGGTGTGCTAGATATGGGTATGAAACTGGCAAACAAAGGGTTGTTGTATTGAGTTCCTAGTGTAGTAGAAGACATGGTTACTTGGGATTTTCTTTGAGTAGTATCACTAGAAGGTAGGGAGGAAGTGATTGAAGATGTGTCATGGAAGAAAGCTAAGATGATGATACAAGAGTGGCCTCTACTATTGTTGGGGTGTCAAATCTAATGGGTAGTTTGGCACTATTCTATGCAATCATTTTAAAGTATGTATTCTATGTCAATTGCCAATATACATCCCACAATAATCATTACCCCAAGGTTTGCTAAGGCATCACTAGTTTCTTTTTTGTAGCATTTATCCCTAACATTCTCAAGTGAGAACTCATCCTTTGGTGGAGGTACAAGAGGTAATTGTGGGACCTCAACTTGTATTTTCTCGTGATGTATGGTCTTTAGATTATTGAAATTCAATCTTAGGGTTCTATGAATAGGAAAATCAAGGTCATTGTTAAGATCATGTATGGGTTATGTTCTTTGGTCCATTTTTCCTTTACTCTTTTAGGATCTCATGAATGGAATATGAAAAGTATAAATGCAACCTAGGAAAGATGAAACAACTAGACTCTAATTTTTTGGATTTTCAAATTTTCAAAATGTAATGACAATAAGGGAAACTAGTTTTTTGGGATTTTTGATTTTGGGATGATAATGAAATCTTTGAATGAATTACTAGAATGATGCTTAAGGTATAGGTATTGTATCCTAAGAGAGATTCTATAAAATTTGAAGGTAAACCCTCTAAAGAAAGGCCTGAATGATTATGTGGACTGTCTTGACTTCAAAAAGGTAGGACAAAAATGATGGATTCTCAAAATGATGTATGTCTAAGACAAGTGTTAACTAGAATGATAGGTTCCTGAGCTAAGGAAAGAGACAGTAACTATATTTCAATGAAGCCAAGATAAAATGCAAGACCACTACCAGAATGTCCTAAGAAAATGCACCCTCTAATCTACAAAATGACTCTGAAAGGTGGAATACTTAACCCTTAAGATATGCAAGCTATGTTTTGGGGGTTTTTGGATTTTTTGGATGAAAATGATGACTATGAAAAAATTAAATGACTATGCAAGGTTCTAATCTAAGGATGATACTAAAATGCAGGATGTGAGCCTCTAATATGCAAGGGTAGGTTGATCGCCAAATTTCATGATAAAAGACAAGTAGAATGTTTAGGACCTGTGTTGATGATTTTTTTTAATTATCTGTATAGGATGTTGATAGGATAATTTCTTAAGGTTTTCAAATATAGTAATCACACACTTAGTATAGCTTTAGGACTAACTCAAAAAGAAATGATCTTTGTATGTTCAACAACTTTCTAAAGACGACAGTTTTCACACGGCCAGTCAGAATGGAAAACATAAATAGGTAGTCTAATCTAAGGTCAAAATGTCTTCAATCATAATATTATAGGCCCATTTCTTGGATGTATGTCAGCTCACACATCAATTTTCACACTACTAGGACATGAAATTCCATGTTGTAGATGCCTGTGTTTTTCTTTTTTCCAGGTATTGTTGTTGTGCTAATGAAGATCTCTTTCACTAACATAATACCATAGGACACATATGATGGGAATCTTGGGGAAATTTTTTGCCTCCCCTTGTATTATAATAAGACAATGATTTAGAGGTGAACCAAGTGGACCTCTAATTAAAAGGGTTTAAGTAAGGTTTATGGCATCCACCCAAATGGTTTATATGTGTGTGAGATACTTAAGTCTCTAGTTGACCATACTAGCTACTTAGGCACTTTGGCCCAATCTAGGCTACCATCAATACACCTCGCCTGAGCTTGGTTAGCTTGAGACAATCCTGGGATTTATCCCATGTATCATTTATATATTGGTCAGAAGGATTTACCAGTTTAAGGTCATCCTCTAAGGAAGAAGCACATTTCCCAGATAGGCCAATCTAAGAAAATAAAAGGTTTTTAATCTAACAGAATGTACAAGCACACCAAACACCCAAAACACACAGTTAATCAAATTAAGCACTAAAAACCAAATGTTAGCTAATCTAAATCATCCATACAAGAATGTGGGTTCATTTTTAAGCACTAAAATAGATGAGAGTTTGATTATTCATTTTTATGTTCCAAATCCATATGTACTTTTCTTTGTTCAATTCTTAACCACACATGAATTTTAAGTACCAGCATGAAATGTGAATTTGTGATGTTTGATAATACACTAATCTTTTTAAGCACCAAAATATGAATGGATTCATTCTTAGATTAGACAAAATTAAAGGTTCCTCCATGCCACAAGCAACAAAGAAAAAATTTAGTACCAAAAACCTAGCAATTAGTTTGATAATATACGAGTGGGCTAGTGTTAACATAATCACAATTGAATTTCTAAGTGACTCTACATACCTTTTCCAAGTAAATGTGTATAACACCTTTGTACCTAATTTCTACTTAAAACGCCTCAATTCTCCATCTGTGAGTTGGTTCTTTTTTTTTCTTAATTTCTCATTCTCTTTTATGTTGCTCGATGGGCTCTTGAATTTTAAATTTTTAGTGTTTTGGTAGCTCGCTCCATCTTTTCATTACTGTAAGTGTGAAGTTTTACATTACAGAGAATCAAAGATAAGATGGAAAAGGATTTCTTATTTCATCAGGCAATTGCATCATTTTAGATTTTCAAGTGTGTTGTTTCAATAGGGACACTATGTTTAAATAGAGGTCAAATGCATCACTTTATCAATGACTGTGTTGAATCCAGTATGTAAGTGCATTGAATAAAAATTTACCCCTTGTGTCAAATCAAACAATAGAAGCAGAATAATAATAGCACTTCAACTAGGATAATCATTAGGTCTAGAATAAATTTTTTGATATGATGAATAGATAGTACAATTAAATGACCAAGAATCAAAACAAAAACCCCAATGAATAAAACAACAAAAACAAGAACAAAAATTATTAAACAAATCAGAGAAATTAATATTAGCCAAGTGTGTCACATGAGAGGTGTAAGTGCATAATTTTTGTCCTATAAGTGCATCTCTTGTGGCCTATAAGTGTGTCAACTCAGAGGGTCAAGTGCGTCAATCAGTTAATGAGTGTTTTGATCTAGACATGTAAGTGCGTCAAACGAAAGTGTCTGCATCAAATTGAATCCATAACTATGCAAAAATAGAGAAAAGGCCAAATTTTTGAAGCTTTGTGCTTCATGTAGGATTCACTAGTTGTAATCGAGGTAATATGGATCTATAGAAACATGCAATAACATCAAAATCTCAACCACAAAGAGATCGGTTAGGCATTTTTTATTCCCAATATCAAAAGAGGAAGAAAATAAACAACATGTATAATCATTCAATAATAATGAGATCAGTTAAAAACACATGAACATACAAACCAAAAGTCCTCCTTCATTGTTCTCCTTCTTTATGCAATGTGGGCTCTCATAAATGGGTGCTCAATGTGCCCGTATGAGAATTCAAAGCAATTATGGTTAACAAATTAAGATAATTAGCTCTCTATTTATAATAATTTCAAGGGTTCCAATCAAGATTCCATGATTGGTGAGACTGATTGCATGTGATTGAAGAGTTAAACTCATAGTGAGTGGGAGTTGAACTTAATTAAATTTTTTGTCAATAGAGTAGATGGATCTGTTAAGAGGATATATTAAAGAGTTGACTGATTTCATTGAAGACTTTAATTGATGAGGTGGAATAGAAAACTAGAAAGCTTAGATAGATAGCTGAATTGATTGATCAGTCAATGAGAGTTGATTGAGAAGTTAACTGAAACTCATAATTGTAAGGATAAATATGATTAAATAAGTAAAATAGTTTGTTTATTTGCACATGTGGGGATTACATAAATAAATAAACACTGATTTATTTATGAGGAATAATTTGTTTAATTAAATAAATATTATTTATTTAATTATGAGAGATAAATTGAGTTAATTATTGCATAAATGTAATAATAATTAGAAGAAGTATTTAATTAAATAAAATAATTATTTAATTAAATATAATGACTTAGGGAATAATTAAATAATGTTAATTATTTAAATATTAATAGAGGAATATTTTTTTGGCATATTTGTTGCAGTGATGGTAAGTGATTTTTGGAGATTTCATTATGCATATTTGATTAGTGGATGATCAAAATATTATGTTGTCATTTATGTCAACTATTGACCTTGTGTTCTTAGTGTGTTTCCAAGCATAGTTGTGTTGAATGAAGGGTTGCAGTGAGTTTCAGTGGTTTCTAACTTTATATGATAATTAGGTCTGTCTCTGGATGTCTAATGCATGATCGCTACTGCTAAAATGATCTTATGTGAAAGTTGTGGTTGGTTGAAGTATAATAGTGCAAATGCTAGAATAGTTAATGATAGGTGATAGATTATATGAATGTCTTGTCAAATATTTGTTGTATCTTGTGGTGCAGTCACAAGATATCGTAGTCAAGAGTGTCCAAATGCTACTGTTGTGACCGCAACTACTTTGAGTGACCGGTGTGAAGGATAGGTGACTGGTGAGCAGAGACAGATTTGTTTATAGGTTACAGTATTTGTGTTCTTGAGTGATAGTTGATAAATCTTTGATCGATGATCCGAGTTGAGGTTGTGGTGGAATCGATTGAGTTACTCATTATCTGGTGACATGTCTTCATGATTAGAGGTGATGATCTGGCATCAAATTGTTCAATGCTAGCATGTGGAGAAGATTCTATAGGAAGCTTGTGTTTGGTCAAAATGTGTTTGACTAATTGACACAATATTTTATATAAGTCATTGTAATGGACGACACGGTCTTGGAAATATGTTTTGTACATTTAATTTTGTTTTGTGGCATGCTAGATTTAAGCGGGATGTTTGAAATTATAATTGAGGGCTTGATTAAGGCGGTGGCCTTAAAATTTCAGTATATAATGGATGAAGTTGAAAGTTAAGGGTGTTGATTGTGTGTTGGAAAAGTGTGGTGAAAAGTGTGAGTTGTGATCAAGCCAAGGAAAATTTAAGTGTTTTGAGAAGATATTATGTGCTTCATTGGATCTGATCAAGTAGAGGTAGTGTTTTTCTACAAATCATTCTTTCATTTGTTCCCTAATAATTGTAGCAAGTTAAATATCTTAACAAGGTATATCTTAATGTATATATCTTGTAAATCCTCTGACAATGTGACACTTTTTCAAGTGTTCAAAGTCATCTAACAAGGCTACTCTTAATAGGGTAAAGGTCCTAACAGGCCTAAGGAAAATCCCTTAACTGGGTAGTACCTTAGAGTGTTGTTGTAAACTCCTAACAGGGTTAAGCTCCTCACAGGGTGTACTTTAGAAGAGTACATCATTTAGTGTGTACTAATTCCCACCATGGTTTTCTCCCTATTTGGGTTTCCACAAGATAGATATGGGCGTTAACCTTGTGGATGGACTTTCCTGTTTATGAATTTCATTTGTTGTGATTAAGGTTAATCTTGTGAATGTTGGTTTAAGTTTTAGAGGTTAAAAATTTGGATTATTTGGTAGATTACTAATTCCCCCCCCCCCCTCTTAGTAATATGATTTTAGGACTAAAAATTGGTATCAGATCTCTTTTCCTCTGTTGTGGTGAAGCTTAACATCTTGAGGTAAAGATGTGAAGATGATGAGAAAGGAAGGTCCTAAATTTACAAGAGAGAACTACACAGTTTGGTGCGGTCGGATGAAGCTCTATCTTAAAGGTATGGTGATTAGTATTGGGATCTTGTGGTTATAAGTATAATATCCCTTCAGGAACATTGACTACAGATTAGTGTAAGGTAAGGAAAGAACATACTACTACTATGGAAGATATTGCTAGTACTCTTTTAGATGTAGAGTTTATTGATATCAAATACTTGGATATTGCTAATGAGATGTGGGAGAAGTTGAAAATTGTCTATGGTGGAGATCCACATGTACAGATTGCAAAGGTTGATAGTTTGAGAGGAAATTAGATGACATGAGGATGCAAGAAAATGAGAACACTGAACAATGCAGTAAGAGAATCAAAGAAGTTGTTGCTTCTATGCGAGGTGTTGGTGGTAATCTTCATGGGAAGGATGTGGTAAGAAAAATGTTGAGAACTTTATTACCTCAGTATGCTATTAGGTTTTCAGCTATACAAGAGTTCAGATCTCTACAAACTTTTACTTTTACTCTTGATGCATTAATAGGGAAATTAACTGCATTTGAGAAAAGCAATTATGATAATAGTATGTCAAAAGTTTAAGTTGCTTTTTATTCATCATTGAATTTTACACCATATAAGGGTAAGTTGCCTTTGAAGTTCTTTGCATGTAATAAAACTAGACATATTTCTGCTAGATGCCTTGATAATGACAGGAAGGATAATCCAAGAAGATTCAAGGATAAGATCAAGAAAGTATGCTACCTAGTTGAGGAAGGTGTTGCCGATGAGAGATATAATGGTAGAGATGAAGAAGAAATTGTGTTTGTTGCAGTAAAGGAAGAACCCTCAGAAGAAGGTGAGAAATCTTTGGTTTCTAACATGAATCATAGTGGTGACTAGATTATTGATAGTGGGTGCACTCACCATATGACCGGTGATAGAATAAAATTAATCAAGATGGAAGAATGTGATGGAGACTTGGTAAGATTTGGGAATGATGTTCCATGTTTGGTAAAAGGTAAAGGGTATATTGCTTTGAATGATAAAACAGGTTATGATGATGTTTACTGGGTTGTTGGTATGAAATACAAATTGTTAAGTGTTTCTCTATTGAATAAAAAGGATATAGATTGGAGTTCAATGGAGGTATATGCTAGATTATTGGGAAATCAGAAGAATTGATTTTTGTCATTCAATGAACTAAAGATAACTTGTTCCATCTAAATTCTACTATTAAGAGTTGTTTGATTGCTAAGGTAGAAGATTGTTTGTTATGGCACAAGAGGTTTTATCATGTAATTTTTGATAACTTGATCAAAGTAAGTAAGATGAAGATACTGAGAGATTTTCCTAACCTAGTGAAACTAGACAATGTAATGAGTAAAGAATGTCAGCTTCGGAAGTTAACTAGTTCTAGTTTCACTAGTAAAAATTATTCTTCTAAACATATTTTAGATCTGGTTCATTCTGATATGTGTTGTCCAATGAGAACTCAGAGTTACTATGGTGTTAGATATTTCATGTTGCTTGATTATTATTTTAGAATGATGTGGCTTATATTTTTGAGGGACAAATCTGAAGCTTTTCACATGTTTAAGATCTACAAAGCGAGAGTGGAGAAGGAGACCGATAAGACCTTGAAAATCATTAGATCTAATAGAGGATGTGAGTTTAATTCACATGAATTTACTACATATTGTGAAGAACAGGGAATTCAAAGATAGATGTCAACTCCTAGAACACCTCAACATAATGTAATTGTTGAAAGAAGAAATAGGTCTATCATTGCTTGTGCTAGGATATTAATGATTCAGAAGAGTGTTTCATAGATATTTTGGAGAGAAGAGGTGAGCATTACGGTTTACATGTTGAATAGAGTTCATTTGAAGAAAGGTACAAAAAAAATCTTTGAGTTGTGGAATGGTTGATCACCATGTGTAAGTTATTTCAAAAAAATTGGGAGTAGATGCTATATGAAGAGAGATTAAAATAGAGATAAGTTTGACTCAAGAAGTGATGAAGGGATATCCCACAAACATAAAATCCTACAAGTGCTTGAACAAGAGAACAAATAAGATAGTGGAAAGTGCTATTGTAAGAATAAATGAATTTTCTGAGAAAAATGATGAATCCAGCAAGAAGGAACCCAAATACTATCATGGGTCTGTGTATGTACAACTGGTGGAGTAGGACACTACAACAGAATTGAAGGATAGATAGGCCAATGAACAAGAACCAACACAAGCGGTTGAAGAAACTCCTAGAACCAAACCAGTATTACCAAAATATGTAAAGTTGAATCATTCCCATGATCAAATTATTGCTGACAGAAGTGCAAGTTTTTTAACAAGAAGGAAGGAGAGAGAAGGTACTTTTTTCTATCTCAATTTGAGCCTAAGATAGTGAAAGATGCATTGAAAGATGAAGATTGAGTGAAAGCTATGGAAGAATAATTGGAGTAGATTGAGAATAACAAAACCTGGACATTAGTTCCCTGACCGATGGACAAGAATGTGATAGGTACTTAGTGGATCTTCATAAAAAAGATGAATGATACAGGTGAAGTGGATGGAACAAGGAAAGATTGGTGTGCAAAGGATATGCGCAAGAGGAAGGCCTAGACTATGGTGAAATATTAGCACATGTGGTAATACTTGAAGGTGTAAGCATATTGTTTGCATATGCTTCTTATAAAGGATTCAAGATATATAAAATGGATGTTAAGTCATCTTTTCTTAATGATATTTTGGAAGAATATGTATATATTGAACAACCTGAAGGATTTTCTAATTTGGAAGGTAAGAACATGGTGTGCAAATTATAGAATGATTTGCATGGCTTGAAACAAGCACCTAGGGAATGGTATGAGAAATTGCATTCATATCTGATTCATATTGGTTTCCTAAGGACAAGTGATAATAGCAATGTGTATTTGAAGATTGAGAAAGATGATAGGTTGTTGATCGCAAAGATATTTGTAGATGATATCATTTTTGTGGCAATGAAGAGATGAGAAGATCATTTGCAGATGAGATGGGGAAACAATTTGAGATGTTTATGATCGGTGAGATTAAATTCTTCATTGGATTGAAAGTTCAATAGATGAAAAATGGTATCTACATAAGACAATCCAAATATTTAAGGGAAATACTAAAGACTTTAGGATTAGAAGACTTAAAACCGGTTGGTACCCCTATGGTAACCTATTGCAAACTATCAAAGGAAGATGATTCTAAAGGGATGGATGAGATACTTTATGGTTCCATGATTAGGAAGCTATAGTATTTAGTGCACAACAGACTAGACATAGCACAGGCAATTGGATTAGTGGCCAGATTTCCTTCTAATCTTAAGGAATCCCATTTGGTTATAGTAAAGAGAATCTTCAGATATCTTAAGGGGACTGAAGATTATGGTCTCTGGTATGGACATAAAGGTAATTTCTAAATGAATGTGTTTAATGATGTTGATTAGGTAGGTATTATTGATGATCAGAAGAGCACAAGTGGAGGTGCATTCTTTCTCAGAGATAGGCTTGTATCTTGGACAAGCAAGAAGCAGAATTGTATGTCTCAATCAACAGCTGAAGATGAGTAAGTTGTTGCTGAAATTAATTGTACATAGGTGGTGCAGGTCACCCTCATGTAATCAAGTTTCTTGGTAGATATTATTTAAGGTAATAAATTTTTGGATCTAGTAGTATCACCCATGATGTACTCAATGACCCATTTGTAAGGCTAATAGGATCTAAGGTGTTTTATAAACCTAGAGTCCTATTAGACCATAGGGTATATGAAGGGTTGTAATAAGGTCTTTAGGTGGTTTTTAGGTTTTTATAGGCATAAATTATGTCTTTGAAATGCTTAAAAGAGCCTACAAACTCATTTAGGAGCATTAGAGCATAAACAAGCACATGTGTTTAGTCTAGAAATGAAAAGAACGATGAGACAATCATACCAAGGAGTAAACAGAACCAATTGAATGGTGGAAAAATTTTATTTGAAGGAAGGAGAACATATCCAAGTATTTTTTTGGTTATATGAACCCATTTCTAAGGACCTACTTTGGATATCATTCCTAATTAGGCTTATTAGGTCTGCATCCATTTGTAAGTGTTTGGGGGTGCAGGAGAAGAGTCAAGACCCAATCTATTGGATTTTGTCTAAGGACCATAAAGGGTATCTAAAATCATAAATAGGTTAAGGTATTATGTGGACAAGTTTGGAGTTGTCCCTAAAAAATTGAGTTCTTAGGGCTGCTAGCCACTAGGACATTTTTGTGCTTTATGACCTTGACATTTGAATGAAGTATTAAAACTTGTTTACAGGATCAAGGTAATGAATCCTAAGGAGGAAGAACTCTTATCAATCCCTATAAGCCAAAAATTATTGACTATGTTTGGTATAGGTGAGTAAGGATCTCAGTTGAAGGTTGGCTTAGAAGTTGAGTCAGATGTTAAAGAACTAGTAGTTGGGTTGTGTCATTCTTCTAGTTGCCCACTCTACATCAGGTGGTATCAGAGCACTAGAAGAATCCTTGGGGGAAAGGATTTGGGTAGATGGAAGATAGAAAAGAAGGTGGAGATAGTGAGGAGATCCCTACAAGGATCATTAACATGGAGCTTTCCAAGATAAAGAGAGAGCACATGGAAGAAAGTAGGAAGATGCAAGAAAAAATAGAGATATTGAAGGACAAGGTGGATAGAAGGGATGGAGAAGACTCTGAAGGAGAATAATATGTGGATGAAGAAGATACCCTTTGAAGGAAAGAGAGAGTACCTACATATTAGAGACCCTTCATTGAATCCCTTGAGAGGGTAGGGAATAAGTAGAGAAAAAAAAACCTACATGTATTTATTGGGAAGATGAATCCTGGGGAAGTTATGGATTGGTTAGAAGCATTGGAAAATCACTTTGAATGTGATGATTTTCCTGAGAATCAAAAGGTGAAGATTTCCAAATCAAGGATTAAGGGCCCTGCTCATAGTTGGTTGAACTTCTTGCAAAATGAGAGAATGAAGGAAAGAATTATGTGTGAGAAATTACAACTTCATGAAATTAGGATTAACAACTACAATTCTATGGAGAGAAAATAACAATTTAGCCTAATAATTGCAATTAAATCCATGACATCTCATTGTTCTCTAACTAAGCTTTGTTGAAAGATCTCTCAGCCTTAATCTCTCTCAAGGACAATCCTATAATGATACAAAATGATACAAAATGCCTAAATCTAGCTCAAATTCTCAAGATGTGTGTGCTTTGAAACTCAAATTCTCATGATTATGCTCCTAGAATCAACAATTTGCTTCTCAAAATGATCAAAATTCTCTCAATTGCTAACAAATTGCCTATAATAATGATGCTATGCATTCAAATTTTCTAGGATCCCTTATGCTTACAAAATGGCTTGTATATATAGAAAATTCCCAAGGGTAGGGGGTATATTGAATTGATCATGATCAAGCCTTGGTTAGGTAAAAGACTTTGAGATGGTTTCAAATGGGGGGGACAATTTAAATGATTGTCCTCAAAGGGTGGGACAAGAAGACAATTTGAGTGATTGAGATTCAATCTTGAAAATGAGTGATTGAGATTCAAAAATATGGGTGATCCATGTGCTTTGTGTTCTCAATTACTATTGGTTGCTCAAATTATGTTGAAAGATATTTAGGATTTATTTAATTCCATCATTTAATTAAATTTTCCATGTAGGGGAATAGGTTGGATTTGATTTTTGATTTAAAACTATACAATTAATTGATTAAAATCAATTATATAATTTTGATTGATCCCTTTTAGGTTTGAATTTGATTATTTGATTTCATTATTAATTAATCCTTTGACTTTAATTGATTTTGTCCAATTAGCTTGATAAATGTCCATTTGAAGGATTTTGATCCATTTTAATGCATTTTGATGAGATTTAGGGCAATTGGCTGAGATTTGCAGATTTGGATGACTAAGAAACACTTGGTCAATTTTAGGTGTCTACAAATGCCCCTCTTTGAATTGATGTGCGAAGTGCATTGATTCAAAGAAAACTTGATGTCCTAATCATTGATTTGATACTGATGTCTAATTGATACACTGATGCAAAACTTGATATGAAACTCGATGCAAACCTAGATAAGATTAATTGATGTGAAACCTGATGCAGAACTTGATGCAAAACCCTGATGTGAAACTTTGATGCAGAACTTGATGCGAAACTTAATTTTGATAAGATGTGGAATGTCACATTGATGAAAGTTTGAAATTTTAATGCCCAAAAATTGATAGAAGATATGATGCAGAATCCTGATTTGATGATATGATGATGCCCCCTTGGGAAATGAATCGAGATGATGTTTGGATGATTTGGTTGAGTTTGGGAAATTAAGATTCATTTCCTGATAAAATCAATTTGAAAATGCCCCAATTATGAGAGACTTTGATGCCAATAGCTATGATGGAGAAATTTTGTTGATGTTTGAGATAAGTTGATGATGTTCGAATATCACTTGATGTCAAACAAAATCACTTGGTTGATGTTGTATTGATGTCAAACAGATAGGTAGGTTGATGGATTGATTGGATAAACTGATAATTCACTCTCAAGATCTAGAGAGACGAACAAATGGATTGATATTCCTTCCTCAAGATCTAGATTTAGGAAATTTTATGCGCTCAAAATGAGCAAATGGATGATAGGATAAATGATTGATGTTAGATGATCAATTGGATGATTCGGCTGATTGATATTTGATTGGATTGGATTGGATTTGATTAGATGGTGGGAGATTTATAGATAGGGTCATTTGATATGAGTCAGGTGCAGATATAGGTATAGGTGATCGACAGAATTAGATTGCCCTTAGTTGATCAAATGGTGAGGTTGCCCCTAGGCAAGCAGATGTATATTGATCATATCCTTGATGTAGCATTGATCAATTTGATGAGTCATGCATTTGATGATGTAACCATGATTAACTTTCACCCCCTTGAACTTGGAAAAATCCTCTAAATAAATGCAATTAATCTATCATGAAAATTCAATGCAATGCAACTAATTGTCCTTGATGTTTGCGAAAGAAATGCAAACAGAGATATATTTTCATCATTGAGCGTTTTGGAACTAGGATTCCATACAATCCTTACTGGTGCCACTGCGACCATAAGAATATGAATATGACTTTCATCTCATTTGGTAACCCCTTTGGAAACTAGTACAACCCTCACTAGTTGAATGACCAACTATGGGAGTATGAATACCGGTTTCATCGGATTCAATGTTGCAAGTGGATTTTGGTATTAAGATATTGAAAATCTAAATATCCAAGGTATCCTTTTGTGTAAACAAACAAAGGTTAACCCTCCTTCCTATATGAATGTCCTCGATGGTTCTTTGATGACCATGTCGTTAGATGAATTCACATAGCTTAGTGAATCTTCCTCAAAATAGTCACACAAAAGTCAATAAAACATCATTTCTTCATCATCGCCAATCTAGTCAAAACATCATCGATTAGCTAAAAAGACATAACTCAAAAAAGTCAATGAAAAACTCCTCAAAAATTTCAAGTGTATTGCAATGTATCAAGATTTTCAATAAGAATTCCAAACATTCTGATCATGTAGGGTGTTGTCAATTTTTAATCCTGATAAAATAAGGTCAATGAAGCTCAAGGATCAAGTCGTAAGATCAAATGGTTTGAATTGAACAATGATATCCATCAAAGGTTCCAAAATTTTCTCCTCTGAATCTGAAAATCTGCTTCTGTTGTGTGACCAAGATGTGCACTTTTGAATCTGTTTGGTACCAAAATTCATGATGATTGCCCCCAAGTGATAAATGTGATCAATGTGAAACTAAGGGCAATATGAAACCGATAATGCAACAATGCAGTTGAAAGGCTTTATGCAAGATTTTTGGATTTTTAGATTTTTAAATGTTTTTTGGATTTTTAGAGATTTTTCTTATTTTTTAGAGATTTTTGAATTTTTTTATTTTTTAGAGATTTTTGAATATTAGAAATTTTTGAGTTTTTTAGAAATTACTAGCTCTCAAACAAAACCACATTGATTTTCCCACAATATCTAGCAAGGTATAGGATAGGAATGATGGATTTGCAAGCTGATGGATTAGAGATGGAAAGCAAATGATGGATGAAGCATGCGAATGTGACCCCTAGAACCATCTCCTCAAGATTACCCAAGCTAAGGAAAAAGGATATAGCAATGCGAAACATATTTTTGGATAAGAAATGAAAGCCAATGATGAAGTGCTAGATAGCATATAGGATAATGACTTGATGTCATGAAAGTGAGTGGTCCAAAAGAGTGGACATGTCAAAAGGTTTTTTTTTTATAACCAATTTTGTACTTTACATCCTTCATTTTGATCAAGACCAATGGCTCAATTTGTGTAAGATGTGGATAAGATAGCATGATCAGGATAAAGGGGTGATGGAGGCTATGAGGAGATGATTTTGGGATTATGGAAAGACTTCATATGAATAATGAAGGTGGATTGGGGAGAAGCAAGATCATGATAGGGTAGGATGGATGTAGCAAGTAAATAAGCTGATGAAATGGATAACGGTGTCAAGATACTTGATGCTCATGGATATGTTCAACCTTGTCAAGACCAAAGGTAAAAGAGGGAATATGGATGCAAGTGAGATGAATGGTAGAATATGGAAGAGAGCATGGCTGAAACTTGCCCCAAGTGTAGAGTGCAAGAGGAGGAATTACGCATGATACCTATTTGCCAATTTTTCATCATGGTACTTTCCCAAGGCGCCACAAGAAGTGGTTTTCACCATAGGACGATTGATTTCTCTTGACTTTTTTTCCAATTTTTTTTTTTTTTTTTAAATTCCCCAACATTTGGATCTTTGGACAATGATCTCCTGAAAGATATGCTATAATAAACCATGGTGATGGCTAGGATGCTCAAAGATATTGATAAGGTGATGACAAAGGATAGATATGGAAGATAAGGGTAGATGGTGGTGAATGTTTTCTGCCATAGATTGGATAAGAGGGATGGAAAGATGGAAAGTAGGTGTTGGATAATGAATATGAGGATAAGAAGAAGATATGTAGTGGATGGAAATGTTGGCAAGATCAACTTTGACACACACTTTGAAGGGTGGTGGAATGATGGAGGAACAACGGATGAAGGAGGTAAGGATGTATTTGAGGTAGTGGATTTTGGGATGTAGGAACCCAAACTAGACTTGGAAAGTGGAAAATGTTTGGAAGGAGATGGAATGGAAGCCTTTGGAAGCTTGAATGCCAAGTTTGATTTTTCTTTTGTATGCAAGTCTTTCAAAAGTGACTTGGGAATCCACATAGTCTTTGATTTTTCTTTCTTTTGTGATGCTTTTGAATGCATTTCTTCAATGAAGGATTTAGGAACCCACATTTTCTTTGATTTTTATTTTTGCTTGGTGGACCTTTGCAGTCTCTTGGATATTTCTTTTTTCTTTTCATTCACATGTTGATTAGATGGGACATGGTGATTTTTATACACATGTGGATTCTTGGATTTTTTCTTTTTATATTGCACATCCAAATTACTTCCAAAAGACTTGGTAATTGTGGGTGAATGGGAATAATATGGAGGGTTCATATGGATGGGTGTTTGAAAATTCTTCAAGTATGTATGCCTTCGTTGATCTTGATACATGGTAGGGTAAGTGGATGGTGAAATAGAAATGGTAGGTGTGGTTGATGGAGGGATATATGGACCTAATATGGATAGAAGGAATGAAGACTTTAGCTTTGGGACATAGGAACCCAAAATGGATTTGGAGGATGGTGAAGGCATATGGTTGCGTTTGAATGGAGGGAGATAAGGTGTGAAAGGGATATCAATATCTTTGGAATGAGCTGCATTTCCAAGGCTCTCATCTTTAAGATTTATCTTTATACCAATAGGCTCATGAGTAGCTTTCATAGGAGAAACTTTGATAGGATCAACTGATTCTTGAAGGGATTTATTATCATGCAAGAGATTTGGAAGAATGATGGTTTCTTGAGGTGAATATGGAGGATCATGACAAGGAGTTGATGGGATAATTTGATCTTGACAAGGATCTTTGGATGATGTAGAGAGGGTTATTTTCTCTTGATTTTCAATATGTTCATTGGAAATGATGGAAGGGATATCTTGATCTTGCTTGGGCATTGGACTAGGTATAGAGCTTGGAAGGACACTTTGTTCATGAAATGGGAGGATATCAGCTTGGAAGACATGAAAGGGTGCAAGGGGATCATCAGAAGCTTTGATGGATATGGGACCTTCATCAAATATGGGATGGGATTGTATAACATCTTGATCTTGATCTGTATTGATACTTGTTTCTTTTTTCTTTGGATTATCCTCATGACATGGAGCCACTTCTAAGGACAAGCTAGATGTTTGGATATGAGTGGGGAATGTTTGTAAGAATGGTGGAGAATCCTTTTGAATAGGCATTGAAGCACATGAAGCTTTGGGTTCCAAGATCTTTGAAGAATGGAAACAATTTGCAGCAAGATGTAAATTATCTTGGGTTTCTTTTAGAGGTAGCCCTTGAGGGTAGACATAGTCAACGTGGAAAGTATCATCATTAGGCTCACTCTTTGGTGGAGGAAATTTGGATAGTTGTGAAGTTTTGTGAGATGGACAAATGATGAAAGGAGTAAAGGCCATGGGAGAAACCTTGCTAGATAGAGGTTTGTGCATTAGATATTTCTTGAAAGTGGTACCTTTCTCTTCATTCTTTTTATTATATTGATCACAAATAGGGTGGTCATGAAATTTCCCTTGATCCAAGATAGGTCTTTTGCTCTCAAATTCCTCTTTGTTTGGAGAAGATGAAGATATGGATAGCCCATAATCATAAAGAAAAGGACAAATTGATCTTAATGATGGCTTGTTAGATGATGCATCCTTTTTTTTTTCCTCATTCTTCCTTAAGGTCGATGTGTCATATTTATGGAAATATGCTTCTTTATCCCTCTTCAAAATTAAGTGCATTGTCTCCATACGCCTGGGATCTTGGGATGCTTCCAAAATTTCATCTTAAGTTACTTTAACATATTGAGTCCCATGGAGATTTTGATCTTGATTTTCCATAGGATTGATTCATCTTTCAAATAGCTTCATCATTGTAGATGTTTTTGGATAATCAGAACTATCTGATAAACTGGACACCAAGTACTCCAAAAAGGGTATCCAAATATAATTTCAAAAGTGTTCCAAACCCTTGGGAAATTCCCCTTGTTTTCCCTTCTTTGTTTATGGGTGTCACTTTCCTATGTGTAGGCAGCCTTTAAATGTTCGTACGTGATTACTAGAATTCTTCTACGCAGCACTCTATAGTTCGCAAGTGGCATTTTCTTGTTGATAGGAAGTTTTACAATGTTTACACGCGACACTTTCCAGTGGCTTACGTGGCTTATGAAAGTTTCCAAGCGGCATTTCAAAGTTACAGGAGGCTCAAAATTGTTTTCAGGCGGTCCAGAATTGTTTAAACACGGCACTTGGTTGATCAAGGTTGAAATTTTCAATTTTTTGAATTTTAAAAGTTTAATAGTTTTTATCAGACCTATTAAAGAAGATTATTGCATGAAAATAAAGTACAAACTCAACACACACATCAAATTTGCACCATATACCTAAAATAACACTAAAAGTGTATGTTCTCATATCTTTTTACAGGTATAACACAAGAAATTCTTCCAAGCAATCTACCTAGAGTCAAATTTGGCTTTTAACAATGGCTCTAAAAAGGTAGGTTTACTATTTAACAAGGTTTTAATCACACCTCCATTCTAAATCTTGTAAAGTTCCTTTACACCCTTGCGGGCTTCCCACACGCATGAAATTATGATTTTGCGCAATCCCAAAGGACTACTCGAGGAAGTGAGGATGACTTGCACAAGACTTAGTCACTTTCCGATTAAGGTAAAGTGCATTTTTTTATAGTGGGTTGGATGATATTGTGGAAAAATCGATTGTCTCCTACTTTGGGTTGTTCCCTCTCACCGTCCTCGTAAGGAAAATCTCGGGAGGTAGGCCCTCTAAAGCTCTATTTTAATCTAGCATACATGGAAAGCGGAAAAATGAACTTAGTCCAAGAGGTTTAGGAATTTGATTCCCTCAAAGAGTGAAGAGCATATCCCTATTGTCTTCCTTCGTTCCAAACACTTCAAGAACTTTTTTTTCTTTTTCAACCCCTTGACAAGGAGGTTCTTAAAAATGAAGTGTGTGGTTCAATTAATCCTCCCTTTCTCTCTACCACCCAAACTTGACACTTTTGGCTTTTTGATCAACTTTGAAAAGTTGAGAGCATATACCTAATGTCTCGTTTGAATGGAAAATAGTAAGGTGTCCCTAATTATGATAGATTCAAAGAATTTTCCACAATTTAAGCAATGCAAGCTTGATTAGAAAAATACCTTGTTTCAAAGCTAGCAAAGGCTAGGCGCATTTTTGATGTATTTTGTCTTTTTTGCTACTCACCTAGTGGCGATCGTTCCCACTCTAGCTCCTCCAACAAGTTAGTCAACACAACAAAGATAAAGTGAAGAAAAAATTGCAAATCAATTTGATAAAATGCTCCTAAGTTCTTTTTGATTAAATTTTGCAAAATCCAGCTTTAAAAAACTCAAAAAATAGGAAATCAACTAAAGAGTAGGGAATTTCTTTTTGTATGCAAAAAATACTTTGATGTAGTGATCATACAAATTCTCTTCCTCTTTTAAAATTTCCAAAATGTTAGATGCATGAATTTCTTTAGAAAGCTTGTTTTGTGTTCTTACCCTTTTAGCTAGGTCTTGTCACTCTTTTCTCGGGTTTATGTACTTTTGGATGATTTTTCATCTGCAGGAATTGAAAATATAGAGAGTTAGAATAGTGAAAAAATCAATTAGAACTTGATAAAAAGCAATAAATTCTACGCGGCATTTAACAGCTAATAAGCGACCTTTAACTGTTAGAAAGCAGAATTTAAAACTTTAAAAGCAGCAATTAAAATTTAAAAGCAGCTCTGGAAAATCCATAGGCGGCCACAGAAAAACCACAGGCGGCACAAAATGTGCAAATTATGGTCAAAGAATGATAGTAAGCGGCTTTGGAAAGATCACAGGCGGTCATTTGTTGCTAACATGTAGCCCTTTATAGAAGCAGGCGGCACAATTTATCTCCTACGCAGCCTAAGAATGAAAGACAAAAAGAGAAGAAATCTGCACGCGACTTTTGACTGTTCACAAGCAGCTTCAGAATCTTCGTAGGCGGATCTTCTCCTATTTTCTGCAAAATGACAAGAAAGTGAACCAAAACACACAAAAATATGATAAAAATGATTAAAATGAGGCCTAAAGCCCCACGGTGGGCGTCATTTGTGTGTGAGAAATTACACCTTCATAAAATTAGGATTAACAACTACAATTCTATGGAAAGAAAATAACAATTTAGCCTAAGAATGGCAATTAAATCCATGACATTTCATTGTTCTCTAACTAAGCTTTGTTGAAAGAGCTCTCAGCCTTAATCTCTCTCAAGGACAATCCTAGAATGAGAAAAAATTATACAAAATGTCTAAATCTAGATCAAATTCTCAAGATGTGTGTGCTTTGCAACTCAAATGCTCATGATTATGCTCCTAGAATCAACAATTTGCTTCTCAAAATGATCAAAATGCTCTCAATTGCTAACAAATTGTCTATAATAATGATGCTATGCATTCAAATTTTCTAGGATCCCTTATGCTTAGAAAATGGCTTGTATTTATAGCAAATTCCCAAGGATAGGGGGTAGAGTGAATTGATCATGATTAAGCCTTGGTTAGGTGAAAGGATTTGAGATGGTTTCAAATGGGGGGACAATTTAAATGATTGTCCTCAGAAGGTGGGACAAGAAGAAAATTTGAGAGATTGAGATTCAATCTTGAAAATGAGTGATTGAGATTCAAAGTTATGGGTGATCCATGTGCTTTGTGTTCTCAATTACTATTGTTGCTCAAATTATGATGAAAGATATTTAGGATTTATTTAATTTCATCATTTAATTAAATCAGTCATGTAGGGGAATAGGTTGGATTTGATTTTTGATTCAAAACTATACAATTAATTAATTAAAATTAATTATATAATTTTGATTGATCCCTTTTAGGATTGAATTTGATTATTTGATTTCATTATTAATTAATCCTTTGATTTTAATTGATTTTGTCCAATTTGCTTGATAAATGTCCATTTGAATGATTTTGATCTATTTTAATGCATTTTGATGAGATTTAGGGCAATTGGCTGAGATTTACAGATTTGGATGATTAAGAAACACCTGGTCAATTTTAGGTGTCTACAAGAATAAAGAAGCAATTTATGCCTGAATATTATGAAAAGGTGATGCATCAGAAGTTACAAAATTTAAGACAAAAGGATTTGGATGTAGTTTCATGCTAGAGGAGTTTCATAGGATGACCCTTAGGGAAAGGGTACCTGAAAGTGAGAAGAATAAGTTGGCAAGGTATCTGAATGGCCTTAGATATAGTATTCAAGATGAACCCAGTCTCTTCAATCCTGAAACAATTCACAAGTGTTTTCAAATGGAACCAAGGATTGAAGAAAAATAGAAGAGGAAGGGAGACCAACATAATAGAGGGAGAGGAGGAAATTTTATAGGAAGAGGTAGATTTGGTGGAAGGGGAGCATCTCCTAGGTCACAAGGAGATTCAAGTAACCAAGACCAAGAAGGAGAATCAAGCCACAAAGGAAACTTTAGAGGGAGAAGGTTCAATAAAAGAGGACGATTTGGGGGTAGAGGATCAAATGTATTCACTGGTAGATGTTTCACATGAAATAAAGTTGGCCACCAATCTTTTAGATGCCTTGAGAAGCTAGGGTCAAACAGTCAAGGGCGAGAAAGAAGAATCCATTTGGCCAGGGAAGAAGACAATTAGAGTGTACACTCAACCTCAAGACCTGCAGATCCAAACCAAGGGGAGTGTCTAATGTTCAATACGACCCTCTTATTACAAAGGATCCCCCACAAAGAAATTCCTTGTTCAAAACTACATGCAAGGTAAGTGGGAAGGTATGTAAAGTTATTGTGGACTCAGGGTCAACTAATAATCTTTCATCAATAGAGATGGTTAATAAGATTGGGTTGAAGAAGGTTCCTCATCCTTACCCATATAAAGTCTCCTGGTTAAACAAAGAACAACAAGCCCTGATAAATGAACAAGTTTGAGTAGATTTCCAAATAGGTGAGTATAGGGATAGAATATTGTGTGGTGTGACTGAGATGGATGCTTGTCATTTTCTCCTAGGGAGACCCTGGCAGTATGATGTGGTTGCACAACATGATGGTAAGAAAAATGTTTACTCTGTGACCAAGAATGGTGTGAGTTACACTATGACCCCACTCCCTCATGATGGTAAGGATAAGAACATAGTGACTAGTGACATGTTAGTAGATGAAAAGGAATTCATGAAGACCCTCAAAGAGAAGGATACCCCATGCTTTTCCCTAGTAATGAAGCCCAAAGA
The DNA here is from genome assembly GCA_018584345.1 of Thuja plicata. Lineage (NCBI taxonomy): Eukaryota > Viridiplantae > Streptophyta > Pinopsida > Cupressales > Cupressaceae > Thuja > Thuja plicata. Next base: position 1,202,723 of record MU225282.1, on the reverse strand, counting down.
AGTGGTGAAGAAAAATCCTGAGAACAAGGTACAAGAAAGGAGTGTAGGTCCCAAAGACGTACAAGAATTGTTGGATAGATATAAGGGAGTAGTTGCAGGAAGCATACCAAAAACATTGTCACCCTACAAAGATGTTAGTCATTGTATAAACCTTATATCTATTTCTACATTTCCCAATAAATCAGCCTACAAGATGACCCCAGATCAGAATGAATAAATTGCAAGGCAAATACAAGAGTTACTAGATAAAGGGTTTATAAGAAAAAGTATAAGTCCTTGTGTCATCCCTACAATTTTGGCCCCAAAGAAGGAAGGGACATGGAGATTGTGTACAGAATCCAGAGCCATAAACAATATTACAATCAGGTATAGGTTCCCCATGCCTCAGATAGAATATTTGATGGGTTGTCTAGGATGAGCCAAGTATTATTCTAAGGTGGATTTGAAGAGTGGTTACCATGAAATTAGGATAAGAGAGGGGGGTGAGTGGAAAACTACTTTCAAAACAAATGAAGGCCTCTATGAGTGTGTGGTATGCCATTTGGCCTTTCTAATGCCCCTAGTACATTCATGAGGCTCATGAATGAAGTTCTAAAACCTTTTATAAATCATTTTGTAGTAGTATATTTGGATGATATATTGATCTTTAGAAAATATAAGGATGAACATCTAATGCATTTGGATTTGGTGTTGAAAAGGTTGAATGAAGGATAGTTAAACATAAATTTGGAAAAGTGTGCCTTCTTGCAGGAAGAATTGGTGTTTCTTCGATTTTTGATCTCTAGGGGTAGTCTCAAAATGGATCCCTCCAAGGTGGAATCAATCCTTGATTATCCAACACCTAGAAATGCAAGTGAGGTAAAAAATTTCCATTGTCTTACAAGATTTTATAGGAAATTTATTAAGAACTTTAGTTGTTTATGTGCACACATGATTGACACCACAAAGAGGGCCAGAAAATGTCAATTTGCTTGGACTAATGAGACAGATAAGTCTTTTGAATATTTTAAAAAAAGGGTAGAAGATCAACCTATCTTGGTTTTACCATATTTCTACAAGGTTTTTACCATTGAATGTGATGCAAGCAATGGGGCTATAGGAACAGTTTTGAGTCAAGAGGGCAGGCTTGTGGCCTTTTTCAGTGAAAACTTAATGAAGAAAAATAAAAGTATTCATCATATGATCTATAATTGTATGCCATGGTTTAGCCTATGATAAAATGGAGACATTATTTATTTCCCAAGGAATTTGTAGTCTACACAGACAATCATGCTTTGAGTTTTTTGAACAGGAAAGAAAAGTTAATTTACAAACACATGAAGTGGATGGAGTACATACAAGATTTCACTTTCACTATTAAACATAAGAAAGGGGTAGCCAATAAGGTGGATGATGCTCTTAGAAAGAGGAGTTTGACAGTGAAGGAAATCCAGTTGGAAATCATAGGGGATCAATTCAATGAAGGACATGTACCAAGGAGATGAAGACTTAAAAGAAGCCCATCAGGTATGCATGGAAATGGGGGATAGATATCATATGGAATTCTTTGATTTTATTTTGCAAGAGGGCCTACTTTTTAAAGGGAGTCAACTTTGCATTCCTAGAAGCTCTATGAGAGAAAAAATTATAAAGGGAAAGCATTGTGGGAGTCTAGCACAGAATTTTTGGATTGATAAAACCCTTGAACTTGTTAGGACATTCTATTTCTGGCTAGGAATGCAGACGGACATCAGAAAGTTTGTTGAAGGATGTGTAATTTGTCAAAAGACTAAGAAGATTAGTTCTAATGCAGATTTGTACAATCCCTTTCCAATTCCAAATAAACCATGGGATTCAGTGAGAATGGATTTTGTATTAGGACTTCCAAGGACAAAACTGGGGCATGACAACATTTATGTAGTTGTGGTCAGATTCTCCAAAATGGCCCACTTTCTACCTTGTAAAACTACCCATGATGCATCCCACATTGTAGACATATTCTTCAAGGAAGTAGTAAGGCTTCATGGTTTTCCTTTATCTATCATTTTAGACAAAGATTCCAAATTTATTGGACACGTCTGGAGAACTCTTTGGAAGGGACTCGGTACAATTTTGTCTTTCTCCTCTGCCTACCATCCTCAGTCTGATGGTCAAATAGAGTTTGTTAATAGGTCACTTTAGAACCTATTAAGATGTCTAACAAAAGAGCATGGAGAAACATGGGATTCTATACTCCCTCAAGTGGAATTCTCTTATAATGACGCAGCGAATAGAAGCACTGGTCTGAGCCCATTCCCAATTTTTTATAGGACACACCCAAGAGGTATTTTGGAGTTGAGGGATATGAAATAATTGGAAAGAAGAAGTGCACAGGCAGAATATTTTACAGAGGTGATGATGGATATTCATCAGCAAGTGAGAGCTTAGTTGACACACACTATTGATAAGTATAAGAAAATAACAGACAAGAAGAGAAGAGATTTGCAGTTTCAAGTGGGTGATATGGTGATGATTCATCTCAAAAAGGAGAGACTTCCAAAAGAGAAGTATACTAAGTTGATGATGAGGAAGATGGGACCATTCAAGATCTTCAAGAAGTGTGGAAATAATGCATACAAAATAGATCTTCCCCATGATGTTGGTCTTTACCCTATTTTTAATATTTCTAACATTTATGCATATAAAGGTCCTACTGGTGATGTTTGTGATACAGGTCAATCTAAGGAAAGTAGAAAAGCTTTGGTGCAAGATATACCTAAATAATCCAAACCTTAGACTGAGTGTGTCCTTGACAAGAGGCTAATCAAGAAAATGAGGAGACTTTCCTTCTATAAATACCTGATCAAATGGAAGCATCAACCCCTGGAGAATGCCACTTGGATGACTATTGAAGCCATTGAACACACTGGACTCAAAGTATCAGATTTACCAACTCAAGGGACTTGAGTTTTTCTAGCCCTCAGAGTATGGTGTAGGGAACCCTCATGTAACCAAGTTTCTTGGTAGATAGGAGTTAATCTAATAAAGGGTTGGATCCAGTAGGATCACCCATGATGTACTAAATGACCTATTTGTAAGGCTAATATGCTCTAAGATATTTTATAAACCTAGAGTCATCTTAGACCATAGGGTATATAAAGGATTGTAATAAGGTCTTTAGTTGGGTTGGAGGTAGGTATAGGCATAAATAATTTCCTATAAATGATTACAAGAGCCTACAAACTCATTTAGGAGCATTAGAGCATAAACTGCCAAAAGTGCATAAAAGATGTAAATGTTGTCAAGCAACTTTTAAAAAGTTGCTCGAGAAATTGAAATTTTGAAACCAACAGCGACAACCATTTGAAAAATTGTTGTATCCATTGGGAAGTTTCTATTTAGGTCCCTTTAGACCATACATGAATGGTTTTTGATTGATGTATGAAGTTTGGTGGAATTTGAATGAATAAACTCCAATTTTGTAGAAAATCTCTCTGGTTTATGTAGAGTACGATTAGTTGGTGATTGAATTTGATGAAAGTTTGAAGGATTTTCATAGTTTTGTGTGTTTTGGTTATTATGCAACTGGTTTGATCCAATTTGGTGTGATTTAGTGCAGTTTGTGAGTCATTTGGTGAAACCAATCTAGAAAACCCTTGTTTATAGGGTCTAGTGAAAGATGGAGCCCTAACTTGAAATCCCACCGTGGGAATTCTATGGCTCTTGGTGGAATGAAATTTAGGGAGGTGTAATTTATGATTCCTAAAGGGTAGGATAAGGTAGTACAATTTGTTCTTTTTCCCACCAAGCCCTGGGCTAAACAAGCCCATGTGTTTATCTAGAAATGAGAAGAACGATGAGACAGTCATACCAGGAAGTGAATAGAACCAATTGAATGGTGGAAACAGTTTATTTGAAGGTAGGAGAACACATCCAAGTATTTTTTTTTGGTTTTGTGAATCCATTTCTAAGGACCTACTTTGGAAACCAATCCTAATTAGGCCTATTAGGTATGCATCCATTTGTAAATGTTTTGGGGTGCAGGAGAAGAGTCAAGACCCAATCTATTGGAGTTTTTGTAAGGCCCATAAATGGTATCTAAAACCATAAATAGGTTAAGGGTTTGTGTGGATAAGTTTGGAGTTGTCCCTGAAAAACCAATTTCTTAGGGTTGCTAGCCACTAGGATAGTTTTCTGCTTTATGACCCCAACATTTGAATGAAGTGTTCAAAATTGTTCAGAGGATCAAGGTAAGGCATCCTAAGGAGGAAGAACTCTTATCACTCCCTAGAAGTCTGAAATTAATGACTATGTTTGGTATAGGTGAGTAAGGATCTCAGTTGAATTTTGGCTTAGAAGTTGAGTAAAAGGTTGAAGAACTAGTAGTTGGGTTGTGTCAGTCTTCTAGTTGCCCACTTTGAATCAACAGGTAGTATGGATCAAGAAGATTCTGGAAGGAATTCAAGAGAAGGTAACTGAATTGATGGTTATCTATTGTGACAATACAAGTTCTATTAATATTTAAAAGAACCAGGTGATGCACTCTAAGACAAAGCATATAGATATCAAATATTATTTTCTTAGAGAACAGCTAAAGGAAAAGGAAGTGAGGTTGGATTATGTGCCAACTAAGGAGCAGGTTGCTAATATTTTCACTAAACCACTACCTAAGGATACATTTGACTATCTAAGAGATGGGTTGGAGGTCATTCTCCTATCTGATTTGAATTAAAAGAAGATGTAGGTACATTAATACAAGTGTATTCATTTAATATCTTTATGTTTGGATTGATGTTGTGGGGCTACTCCTTAAGGTAGACATCTATGTAGTAATGTGTTTTGGTTAGTCAGGTACAGAAGAGAAGATATCAGGTTTGTTTGGCACCTTTGGCATTGTTATCAAAGGGGGAGAATTTTAGTGAAAGGGGCAATAATTGTAGAACAGGTGGAAGACAGAAGTGGAAACATTTTTATGCAAAAGTCATGCTTGAGAGAGAAAGAGAGTGTTTCCATCAATACCAAAGGGGGAGATTGTTGGCATATTTGATGTAGTGATGGTAAGTGAGTTTTGGATATTTCATGATGTAGATTTGATTACTGGATGATCAGATATTATGTTGTCATTGATGTCAACTATTGACATTGTGCTCTTAGTATGTTTCCGAGAATAGTTGTATTGAATGAAGGGTTGCAGTGAGTTTCATTGGTTGCTATATTTATGGGAGAGTTAGGTGTGTCTCTAGATATCTAATCCATGACCACTAATGCTGAAGTGATCTTATGTGAAAGTTATGATCGGTTGAAGTATAACAATACAACTTCTAGAACAATTAATGACAAGTGATAGATGATTTGAATGTCTTGTCAAATATTTGTTGTATCTTGTGGCACGATCACAGAATATAGTGGTAAAAAGTGTTTAGATGATACAGTTGCAACGGAAACTACTTGGAGTGACTGGTATGAAGGATAGGTGATTGGTGACCAGAGACAGAGTTGTTTACAGGTTACAGTATTTGTGTTCTTGAACAACATTTGATAAATCTTTGATCGGTGATCAGTGTTGAGGTTGTGGAAAAATTGGTTGACTTAGTCACGATCTGGTGACGTGTCTTCATGATTGGAGGTGATGATCTAGAATGACATTATTTGATGCTATCATGTGGAGAAGATTATAGAGGAAGCTTGTGTTTGGTCAAAATGTGTTTGACTCCTTGACACAATATTTTATGTAAATCATTGTATTGGTCGATGCGGTCTTGGAAATGTGTTTTGTACATTTTTTTTTTGTGGCACGTTGGATCTAAGCGAGATATTTGAAATTATAATTTAAGGCTTGATTAAGGCAGTGGACTTAAAATTTCAGTATATAATGGATGAATTTGAAATTTAAGGGTGTTGTTCGTATGTTGGACAAGTGCGGTGAAAAGTGTGAGTTGTGATCAAGCCAGGGAAGAGTTAAGTGTGTTGAGAAGATATGGTTTGCTTCACTAGAATTTATAAAGAAGAGGTAGTGTTGTTCTACAAATCATTCTTTATGTTATTTCCTAATAGTTCCAGCAGGTTAAATGCCTTAACAGGGTAGATCTTAACATATTGTTATAAATCCTCTAACAAGGTGACACTTTGTCAAGTGTTCAAATTCCTCTAACAAGGCTACTATTAACAGGGTAAAGGTCCTAGTAGGCCTAAGGAAAATCCCTTAACCGGGTAACACCTAACAGTGCTATTGTAAACTCCTAACAGGGTTAAGCTCCTCACAGGGCGTACTTCAGAAGAGTACATCATTTAGTCAGTACTAATTCCTACCATAGTTTTCTCCCTATTTGGGTTTCCATAAGATAAATTTGTGTGTCGATTTTATGGATGGACTTGCATGTTTATGATTTTTATTTTTTGTGATTAAGATTAATCTTGTGAATGTTTGTTTAAGTTTTAGAGGTTAAAAAGTTGGATTATTTGGTAGATTATTGATTCCCCCCTCTTAGTAATTTGATCTTAGGACTAACATAATTGATGAAATAATTAGGTAAATAATTAAAATCACTTAATTATTAAATTATAGAGAAATGATGATTTTGAATTTAGATTATAGTGGAAAGACGCCAATTAATTAAATAATATAGATTATTTAATATTTGAAGAAGAATATTAGTAAAGTTGTTGTTTTAAAGCAATTGGCCATTTTTAAGTGTCTGCACCTTCTAAGATTTCAAGTTAAAAAGATCTTTCATAAAGGATTTGAGATGAAATAAAAAATAATAATAGATTTATTTTACACGATTAAAATGATGGCAAACTGCCCACTATAAAACCCAATAGTAGTGAACTAGATTTTTATGTTCCTAGTTTGTAATGTAGCTATACATAGATAGATACTCCAAGGAACTAATTAAAACCAATAGTTTAGATTCAAATAACTTGAGGTTTAATAAAAATCTAGGTTTATTTCTGAGGCACTCTATCATTGGCTCCCGATGATGTCTCATATCACTAGGGTATCTTCCCCTACGCGCTCACGTGGCCTTGTTGAGTCGTTGCCTCCTTGTGGTGGTCAATTAGTCTTGAGGGTCAAGGGTCTCCTTCTGCGTCTGTCCCGAAGTCTACGATGGGGTATGTTAAGTATGTTGTGCTAGGTGTTGTTCGTTCCATCCCTAATTCCCTACAGAAAAAGACTAAGGTTTCTTCCCCAATTGTTTCTAAGTCGAGGGCCACTTGGTTTCCCGTTGTTGGGGCTCTATCTTGTCTGTTGCCACCTAGGATTGGTCTCATCATGGGAAATCATATTGGAGGGTCTTCTTTTCCTGAATGATTGGGTGGGAAGCATTTGGTTACTATTGTTCCTAATGCCCTTTTGGACGTGGGTGCTTCTGTGGATCCTAACTCTTCTTTCACAGCTGATCCTTAGAGACTTTCATTGGGGATTTCTGGTGGTCTGGGGAAGAAGAAGTTTTTTGAGAAAGGTCCTTTCCCTATCTCAAACTCTATTTCCAGCACTTTGGAGGTAGAGATTGTGGAATATATTGATCATGTTGTCAGTGTCTTTTCCTCCCATGGTGTGATCTGTCAGTTTAGGGGCTTTTTCCCTAGTCTCCCAGGGCTGCATGTTTGGATCTCTCAACATTGGGAGCCCATCATTACAGGTATTATTCACATTTTCCCTATGGATAAGGGGTTTTTTATTGCTAAATTTAATAATGTTATGGATAGGAACACGATCTTGTGTGATCGTGTTTTTAGTTGGAAAGATAAGTTAATGCTAATGGTTAAACCTTGGCATCCTGACTTCAACCCTTCTTCTGAAAAGTTCAACAAGATTCCTATTTGGGTCAGACTTCCCTACCTTCCCCTTCATCTATGGGTTGATTCTCTGTTAGAGGATGTGGGTGAGGCTCTTGGTGACTTTATGATGGTGGATGAAAAATCATCTTATATTTTTCATTCCACCTTTGTCTAAATCTTGGTTGATATGGATATACCCAAGGGGCATCCTATGTAGATTAAAATTGAATCTTCTAAGGGTTTTTGGATCCAATCTTTGGACTATGAAGGGATTCCCTTCAGGTGTATAATATTCTTTAAAACTATTCATGTGGAAGCTCATTGTGAATTAGAGAAAATGAAAAAGTCTTCTTCATGGTGGAAAGGTGCCTCTTCTCAGCATTATACGGTTGAGAAGACCTCATCCCATAGGACTTTCTGTCAAGTGGTTGTGCGGAATCTTTGCCCTGCATCTTCTTCTTAGGATGTTTCGACGTCGGATGGTGGATGTGTTGAGGCCAACATGCCTCAGGCTCTTGATGGTTCTTCTATGATGGCAGGTGATGCGAGCTCTACACCTATTGTGTCTCAGAACAATGCAACCTATGATAGGGCTCTTGCTAGAAACTGTGTTGCTGGTGGTGTTTTCTCCCTTGTTGTTGTTGACTCTGCCTCTCATGATGTTGTTGGCCCTATCTCTGGCTCTTCTATGGGATCTATTGGTCTCCCTTCTTAGGGTGTTGGAATACTAGCACTGGATTTGTTAGCTTGGTAGGAGGAGGCTACTAAGGTGGAGTAGGTTTGAACTACAGTGAAAGGTAAAATATCTAAGACGTCTTCACCCTCCTTTGACATGACCCTTAGTTATCAAAAGAACAAGGCTAAAGGAAAATATTAATGGTCTCTGGTTGTAGGTGTTTGGATGGAGCTTTTCAGGTTCTTTCTTTAGTGTGTGGTTGCACACTGGTTTTCTTATGTATCATTTGTCTCAAGTTGAGGGAACTTGTTGATAAAACCCTCGTCTTATTTGTACCTTGTTTTGGGCTTTCATGGTATATCTTTTGTGACCATTTTGTAAAGGGGTTCGGGTCCCTTAAAAACCTATTTTTATCATTAATAAAAAACTATAGAGGTTTAAATTTCCTATTTGTAACATCTCCGCAATGAAAAATAAACTATTTCTTATGTAGAAAACAACAACCAAAAATTGAATCTACTAGATATTTAAATTTATTATTCATTTGGTAACCACAAGTCTACAACAAGATAATTGAAAATCAAATGCATATGGACACATCACTATCACAACCATAATATGGCATTGGAAGATGATGCATGAGTATCTAGGTGCACAAAAATCCTACACAGCCCAAAATATGTTTTAATTTACCTTTTATTTTTCTTGCAGACACATTCTAATTTCCCTATCTACCTCTCTAGCATGTCAAAAAAATTAAATTTGAAAAATTTAATGTTCAATGTGGAGAAATTTAATTCCTTTTTGTAACTCCATGCCTTTCCTCGGAAGAGCATTAAATGTCTTTTTATAATTTTGAATTTGAAATTAAAATCATTCTTAGCGAGTAAATAAATGAAGCTAGGGCATTATAAAGAGGGAATTAATGGATGTAGAGGCATAATGCCATTTTTTAGAAAAAAAAAACTAAAAATTTCTAATTGGAAATAGAGAGTGGGAGCCATAGAGTAAATACATACCCCATTTAAAGGAGGAAAAGCATCGAATATGACTGTCATGCTGAGAGAAATGCATAGAGGTTGGATGGAGAAAAATGATGCATAAGAAACTAGACTAAAAAAGAAGAGAAAAAGAAAAGTTGCAGATAAGTTAACTATTGCATCTAGGATGGCATACTTTTCAGATTTTATTGTGTGTTGCAATTGCTTTTTTCTTGTTATAATGATCTTTGGACAAATTTGAAGTTTTGGGGATTTTGTTTTTCCCTTTGTGGGAAGTTTGATGGCACTTTCTGATAGATAGTTTTGTTATAAGTTTGCTGGAATAATTTTCTTGGAGATATGAGATGAATCTCTTTTCCTATGGTAGAATTTTGTTGTATTTATTTCATGTTCAAAAGTGGGTTTTGTTGTTGAATTTAAAAAATAATCAAAGGAAGTGTTTGGATGGGGATTTGATTATAGTAGATAGATGCAATATTCATCTTAAGAATGTGCAATTGTTATTTTCTACATGGTATTCCACTAATAATAATGGTTCCTCTTCATGTTGTTTGTTGCATTTTAATGTTTTCAAGTTTTAAAAAATTGGGTTTAGCTGCAACGACTGATAATACTTTCTAGATTTCTAGCTATTGATCTACATCATCTAGTATCTAAGAAAGTTTGTTTCGGAGTTTTGAGGAGAACATAGCACATAGAAGACAAGGAAGAGGAAGAACCCCATGGGGAGAAGAAAATCTAGTAGTTATAGAGATGTTGAGAGGAATTATTGCAAGGCTAGAATCCATAGAGACACCCCAATGAAGAGGAGTTCTTATTGGGGAAGTTATTGAAGAGGAAGAGGAAACACCAGAAGTTGCGAAATTAGGTGGAGAAGATGTGCAAGAGAAAATATTCCTAGAATTTTTGTAAAATCTTGGAAGTAAGCCAAGGATGTATCCAATAAGCTATAGTGGAATTTTGAATCTAGAGGATCTCGTTGATTGGGTTGCAACGATGGACAAGTATTTTGATTTGGAGTCTATTGAAGACAAAAATAAGGTGAAATATGCTTGTATAAGACTGAAGGGACATGCATCCCTATGGTGGGATCAAATTTAGTCTAAGAGACAAAGGAAAGGAAAGGAAAGGAAAACATTAAATCATGGGATACGATGGTAACTAGGTTGAAGGAAAAAATCCTTGCATGTAGACTTTCACATTAGTTTATTATAAAAGTTACAAAATTTGAAGCAGAAGGATTTGAGTGTTATGGAATACACATAAGATTTATATAGATTTCGTATTCATGTTAGACATGATGAATATGATGAGAACAAGTAGAAAGATATGTGAATAGATTGAGAATCTCAATCCAAGATTATTTTAGCATGGTCATAGTAAAAATAGTAGAAGAAGCCTGCCAATATGCTCTTAAGGTTGAAGAAAAGTTAGCAACAAGACAACAAGAAAACTCTAGAGGGTAAGGAAAACCTTCCCAAGGTAGAGGACAAGCCACAAGTGGAAGAGGACAGCCATAAAAGGAAGAGAAGATAAGTTGGTTTCAAACAAATTATGGTCTCAACGCAAGAGGAAGAGGAGACCTTCTAAGAGGAAGAGATGAAACTTCAAAGGGAAGAAGGAAATATGGAAGAGGAAGGGGATTTTCAGGGATTGTTTTAATTGTAGAGTGATAGGTCATAGGGCCTTTGAGTGCCCTAAAATATAAGAGATTGGAAAGATAAATAGTGGAAAATAGTTCACCATAGAAGTTGAATATGAAAAGGAACTAGTAAATCCATAATATGAGGATACTATTATGTTCAAGAGAGTGCTTTCAAAACTAGAAAAGGAGCAACTAGAACCAACAAAAAGGATTTTGTTTAAGACCATTTGCAAATCAAAAGAAAAATTTTGCACCATAATTGTGGACAGAAATAGCACAAATAATTTAGTATCTCAAGAGATGGTGGAGAAGTTGAATTTAGAAAAGATGAAACACCCAAATCAATACTGATTCTCTTTTTTGTAATAAGGGCGTCAACTTTTGGTGAGTGAACAATGTTTAGTGAATTGTCAGATTGGAAATTACAAGAATGAGATATTATTTGATATTATGCCAATGGAAAATTGTCATATCCTTTTTGGAAGGCCATGGCAATATGATTGGCAATATATGTGTGATGGTGAAGTCAACACGTATATAATCACAAGGGGCAAGAAAAACTATGTTATGAGCCCACTACAAGAGAAGCGAAAAGGGGTGGATAGGGATACCAAGGTATGCATGATCACTGGAAAACAATTTTTAAAATAAATAAAAGAAGAAGAAATGTGTTATGCTCTAGTTTCCAAGCCACAAGAAGTTGTGATAGTGAATGAATAACAAGAAATGCCTAAGTCGAGAAAATCTTGCAAGAGTATACTGACATTCTACTAAAGAATCTTCCAAAGGGATTTCCACCCACAAGGAGTATGAACCATTGTACATGGATTTGATACCAAGAGAAATTTTACCAAACTATGAAGCATATAGAATGACCCCCCAAGATAATGAAGAAATGAACAAATAAGTGCAAGAAAAAGTTGATGTTCATGTGCAGTACTAGCAGTTTTGGTACCCAAGGATGGAGAATTACATGTGTATAGATTCTAGAGCTATCAATAATATGAAAATTAGGTATAGGTTTCCATCACCTCGTATAGATGATTTGATGGATTTCTTGAGTGGAGAAAAGTACTTCACCAAAATTTACTTGAAGAGTGGGTACCATCGAATAAGAATTAGAGAAGGGGATGAATGGAAGACCACATTCAAGACAAAGGAGAAGTTATATGAGTGGTTTGTTATGGCATTTGGTCTCACAAATACTCTAAGCGCATTCATGAGGTTGATGAATGATGTGCTTAAACCATTTCTTTATAAGTTTTTAATTATTTATTTAGTTAGCATGTTGATTTTTAGCAAAGAAGAGGAGGAACATCTAAGACATGAGTGTTTTTTAACAAGTTAAGAGAAGAAAAGTTGTCGGTTGATCTTAAGAAATGCACCTTTATGAAAGAGGAGCTGGTAAATTCAGGAATTGTGACTTAAATAGAAGGCTTAAGGATGGATCCTAAAAAAGTTAAGACAAACCTTCATTGGCCCCCACGTAGAAGCATGTTTGAAGAAAGGATCTTTCAAGGTTTGGCAAGCTTCAACGAGAAGTATCAAAAATCTAGTAGCATATGTGCTCCAATGACCGATACAATGAAAGGAGAAAGAAGAAAATTCAAGTGGACAACTGCAACAAAAAAAAACTAATATTTTGAAGGAGAAGATGACCAAACAACCCATACTAGCTTTACCAGATTTAAACAACGTGTTCCAAGTTGATTTTGATGCAAGTAGGATAGCCATAGGAGGAGTTTTGATTCAAGAGGGCAGACCAACAACTTACTTCATTGAAAAGCTACATGAAGCTAAGAGGGTCAATATTTAATGGTCAGTGGTTATGTGTTCCAAGAGGATCAATAAGAGAAAATTTAATTAGAGAAAAAACATAGTGGTGGACTTGGAGGGCGATTTGGAGAGGACAAAACATTAAGGCAGCTTAGTGAAGTTTATTATTATCACAAATGAGTAAGGATGTAAAGAGAATTGTGCAAGAGTGTTAATCCAAAACATGAGGTTATATCAGCCTTTGCCAATCCCAAAGAGAGCGTGGGAAGAAGTGAGTATGAATTTCACTCTTGGGCTTCCAAAGACTCAAAAATGTAATGATTCATTTTTTTGTTGTGGTAGATAGATTCTCAAAATTGGCACATTTTATTTCATGCAAGAAATCAAATGATGCATCACACATGGCAAATTTGTTTTTCAACAAAATTGTAAGGTTACATGGTTTTTCAAAAGGTATTGTTTTAGAAAATGATACTAGATTTGTTGCACATTTTTGGAATACATTAGGGATGAGGTTGGGTGCAGAATAACCTTTGGTTCAACCTACCGTCCTTAAGTTGATAGACAAACATAAGTGTTCAACCTGAGCATTGGAAATTTGTTGAGGTGATTGATTGATGGGAACCCAAAACAATGGGATGTAATTTTTCCATGAATTGAATTTGCTTACACTAACTTTATCAACAGAAGTACATGTAAGAGTCTCTTTCATATTGTTTATGAATTTATCCCGAGAGGAGTTCATGAATAAAGAAATAGTGTAGATTTGGGAACAAAAGTGTTGTAGCTAAAGATTATGTAGAGTATTTTCAAGAACTATTCAAGGATATAAAGGAAAATTTGGAAGCAAGCACCAAGAGATGCAAGGAGCACATTGACTTAAAGAGGACAAATCAAGAATTTGAGGAGGGAGACTTGGTTTTAACTCGTCTGCATAACAAGAGGTTTCCACATGGTACCTACAACAAATTGAAATGGAAAAAGATTGGACCTTGCTAGGTGATTAAAAAGTTTTCAACCAATGCATATGTGATAGAGTTGCCAATTAAGTTGGATATTTCACAAAGGCTGATTTATATCATTTTCATTAAGGAGATACTAGTGGAAAGGAGAATTTTACTTAAGATTTTCAAAATACAAAACAGTGGGTTCAACAGATACTAGAGAAGAATGAAGAAGAAATTGATAAAGTGATGGATTTGAGAAGCATCTAGAAGACACGATGCAAGGAGTACAAGGAGTATTTAATCAAATGAAAAGGGGAAAAGATGGAAGAAGCAACATGGGTTGCAACTTCATAGGCTTGGAATCACAATACCATATGGATGTTCATGAGCTCTCACTCATGAAATTATTTCTTACTCGATGTGTTCGATTTAAAGAGCCTCCAGGTGCATGTTCAATCTTGCACAACCAAAAATAAGTTTTTATTTTAAATTTTATTGTGTGCATTTTGTTTTTCTTACAAGAACATTCTAATTTCTCTCTCTACCTCTTCAACATATCAAAATTAAAATAAAATAAAATCTAATGTTCAATGTGGAGAAAGTTAATTCCTTTCTCTAACTCTATGTCTTATGCCTTGCTTGAGAAGAGCATTTAATGTCTTTTCTAACTAAATTTAAAATTAAAATCATGCTTTTGTGAGTAGAGAAATAGAGCCCAAGCATTGTAAAGAGGGAGTTAATGGATGTAGAGGATAAATGGCATATTAGAAAAAAATTGAAATTTTCTTGTCTGGATACAGAGAGTGGGAGCCAAAGAGTAAATACATGTCCCATCTTGAGGAGGAAAAACATGGAATATGTCTGACATGTTGAGGGAAATGAAATGAGGTTGGCTGGAGAAAAACGATGCATAAGAAAGTGGATGGAAAAAGAAGAGAAAAAATTGCAGAGAAGCTCAATAAGGGATCCATGAGAGTGTAATTTTCAATTTTATATTGTATTGTAGGTGCTTTTTGCTGGTTATAATGATTTTTGGTCATAATTGAATTTTTCAGGATTTTGGCTTTCCCTTTGTTGGAATTTTGATGACACTTTCTAGCAGATAGTTTTATTAGAAGGTTGTTGGAATGGTCTTCTCAGATATTTTGAATCTCAGATATTTCAGATGAATCTCTTTGCCTATAGCTGAATTTTGTTGTACTTATTTTATGTTCAGAAGTGGGTTTTCTTGTTGGATTTAAAAACAGTCGTACGAAGTGTTCAAACAAGGATTTGATTCCAGTAGATAGATGCAATATTCATCAGTTGTTATATTTGTTTATGTATGGGATTCCATGA
The DNA here is from genome assembly GCA_018584345.1 of Thuja plicata. NCBI lineage: Eukaryota > Viridiplantae > Streptophyta > Pinopsida > Cupressales > Cupressaceae > Thuja > Thuja plicata. The sequence continues at coordinate 1,187,600 of MU225282.1, read as the reverse complement.
ATATTAGTGGTGCTTTTTTCATGATTTTTGCTGCACTTTAAAGTTTTGAGAGAGAATTTATTTGTCGAGAGTTAGCTGCAACGACTTATAATCCTTTTTAGATTCCTAGTTGTTGATCTGCATGAAAGGAGTAAACTAAATGCACAATATCCAATCATATCTACTATATCCATGGCTACTAATCATCCTATATCATTGGTGTCATAAGTCAAACTCAAAATCAATTGCATATAACATAAAGAGGATATGATAAAATTATTTTTCTATTATTTTATTGTCTTGTTTCTCCAATTTGCAGCAAGCCATCGAAATCATGTATACAAGCACCAACATCAATCAAGTTTATCTTGTTCATTCATCACTTATGAAAGGAAATACATCCTGGAAACTCCTCACGCATATATATATGAAAGGATGCAAATTAGGCACTCGATGCAAGAGAATTCGGGACCAGAACAAATTATGTAACCAAAAATAGTAGTAGGTTATGTTTTCAACTTTCTTTGGTTATGAGTTGTTGCTCGTAAGGTTTCACTATGCATGCATACTTGATCAATTATAAGTTTTCTACAAGCACAATCTAAGTCGATGACCTTATGTGCAATTATCTTACAATTACAAGTCAACTACAAGTTATCTACATTTAAGAAGCTAGTATAACTATACAAGAGTTGTTATGGGTATATTTAGCTTGATCCTACAACAAATGAATTGATAGCATGATGTCTTTGAAGACAAACCATAACTGATTTGCTTTGTATGTTTGAAGATTGTTCTACTTGGTGATCAATTAACTTCAACAAGGATCATATTATTATAAGGCCCACTTGTTTCATTCTTAGTGACTTAATCATTGGAATTATTGATGCTTAGTATTATAGATATTCTTAAAGATTAGATTTATTATGTTTTGATTAAGTAAAAACAAGTTTTGAAAGGACTCAAAACTTTTTACAACCAAAAAAGAACTGAGAGAAAGAACATTAAGAGACCCAATTTACAACTGTGAATCAACACCAGACACACCAAAGGGAGGAAACAAGCACTCTCACAAAGAAGAAACCAAGACCCGAACAACAGTCAGCAAAAAAGGATAGCAGGAAATCATTTATTCCCACCCATATGTGATCTTAAATTCATATCAAAAGGAGGCTTGGGAGACTTAAATTTATTTCCTTTGACTGTTTTCCATCCTTCCTCCATCAACAAAGCATCGTTCTTCCCTGACAAAGAGATATCAGAGAAACCCACAACCCGAGAGGCAGGGTTGTCCATCCCAACACACCCGGCAGGGACAGAGACAGCAATCCCCCCCGTAGGAGGTTGGGCGTCAGCCACAACACCATCATTAAGGATAGCAGAAACAAAGATAGCATCAACCCCAGGGGCAGGGATAGCAGCCACAGCGCTTGGCAAAACAGCAACACCTTTCTGACCCAGGACAACATCAGATTCGCAAAAAGAAACATCCTTCGGGGTAGCATCCATAATAGCGACATTAGCTTTAGTAGCGGGAGAATCCTGAGGTGGACTGTCATCCAAACCCCCATCCTTAGAGACTTTCTAAACCGAATAATGGTGGTCTTTAGTACCCACCCACCAAGAGGGCGGTTTCTTCGAATTTACCCTTTCTAATAAACACCTAGCAGCAATATGGCCAGTCTTGTGGCACTTTCTGCATCTGAACGGAATTCCCTTATAATCAAGGGTTTGGGTCCAAGAGCCCCGAGGAGAAGCCAAGGTCAGCATCTCAGGGAGACCCTTAGAGACATCAACCTCCACAAGGATACGAGCATATGTCGGATGAAAGATGTTAGAAGAACCCGAATCAACCATCTGAAAATCTCCAATGGCCTCGCCTATAGCTTCCAAGACAGAGTTTATCCAGAGATGCAGGGGAAGATTCGAAAGCTGCACCCATAAAGGAATTTTATGAAAAGATTCAGTAGAAGGATCAAAATCCTTATGCCGGGGTTTGGCCATCAAAGTATAAAGATCTTCCCAAGTGAAGGAACTACACAAAATAGTGTCCCGATCATCAACATTGTCAAATTTTACTATAAACAAACCCCTTGCCATAGGGTATATTTGAAAAGATTCAGCCAAAAAAGGCTCCCAAAATTTGGACATCCATGCATGTAAACCAGAAAGAGAGGGCCAAAAACCCTTGAATCTAAAAATAGCAGCAAAAGAGGAATAGTCCTCTGCGTGATTAAAAATCTCATCAACTATATCTATTTCTAGATTAACCACCAAAGGGTTACTTACGGCAACAGGTGTAACAGATCTGGATCGATGATCACCCCTCCCAGGAAGAGGAAGATCAAAGGAAGAAGCTGCGTTGATATCAGCTTCAAAAGCTGCAACATCAGCATAGGATGCAGGGCCAGCATTACCACAGGCCCCAGCCACAGAAGGTAGAGGGCACACTGCCGAATGCCCTCCCCCACCATAGCCAACCAGCAAACCATCATATCCCGACGAGCGGTAAGCAGCAGCAGCATCACCAGCCGGAGTCCCCTACGCAACAGAAACCCCAGGCATAGATGCATTCTCCCCAAACCCAGCCGGTGCCAAGCGGGAAATTTCTGAGTTTGAATCTCCCACGCGGGAGGTAGCGTCGGGAGCGAGAGTGCTAGCGGGAGGCATTTTTATTAGGCAATCAATTATGGATTTATTATGTTGTTCGATAGATTAATTTTGAATATCTTGACTTATCTTCATGATTTGTTAGACATGAAAAAGAACTATGCTAGTTTCACTTTATTATCATTAAAAGATGCATGAAATCTTCTAGTTAGATTAAATGTGTAAGCACATTATTTATATTATTAAATTATTATTACTATTTTTTTTAATTGTGTAACTATAAACATTTCAAGTACGTAAGTGATATCAAGACCAACGGAAGTATTTGGAGATTCTCACAAAAGATTTACATTGTGAATTTCGATGACACCTAGACCTAACACCATGAGGGGATTAAGATCTTCAAATTTTAAAATGGGTTAAATTGTGGTCTTAACTTTTACATTAAGGTTCTAAGTGATGTATAGACATTTTTCATTATTATTTTGTGAAGCTAAGTATTTAAAATATGATTCTATAGGTTTTGATTTCATTATAGTGTATATTTTATGTTTTATTAGCTTTCGACCATACCCAAGTCATGAGTCACATTCTCTCAAAAAGAATTTGTATTATTTGACTAATCTTCTTCAAAAGGTAGTAGGGATGTGTGGTAAAGAATTTTTTATTTTAATTTTAATTGTTGCTTGGGAGATTAAAGATAAAATATGGATTGAATAAAGGAATGAGATTTTTAGAAGAGAGTCGTGAGAAAGTCTGAGGTCTGCAACTTGCTTGCATTGGTGAGTGTGTGGCAGCCGCTTTGGCCCTCCGTACTCGGAGGGTCTTTAATGATTTTTGCCCTTGCCTTCCATTATGGGCTCATCTTTAGATGGAATTGGTATTTCCTCTGGTGGTGTTCTCGCGGAGCCCCAAACTAACCCTAAGGCGACCGTTGCTCCAGGCCATGCTAACAAGTCCTTCAGGCAAGTGCTGGTAGGATCCAAGGTCTGCAAAGATGGTGCCAAGTTCATCAGCAAAAACTAGGAATCTGGAGATGGCAAAGATTGGGGGATCAGGACCAGGAGGTAAGGTTTCTACCTCCAACCGACTTGTCATCTCTCCTAATTTAAATATGATCAATCTGATTAAGGCGGAAAGAAATAAACTTTGTGATCTGCTATTTTCCTGGCTGCACAAGACATTGGTAAGCTTCCCTCCTGCGTCTCCATGAACAACTGGCTTCATGCGGTTTGGAGCACTAAACTAGGATATAAATTTTCTTTATGCAAAATGCTGCAAAAATATCTTTTTATTATCCTCTTTCATGACTCTGTTAGTCAGAAGGTCATAATGGATAGACAATTTTGGACCATTGGCACCTGAAATTTTTGTGCCCTAAGTTGGTCGGATAGTGCTAACCTTGAAGAAATCATGGCATTGTCATGTCCTAGATAGATCACCATTAGACAAATATCTCATTTTCTATGGATTGTTCTCCCAGAAGCCCTAGACTCGCTGAGCAGAGTCATTCATGTGGACCAATGAAATATCCTACTCCCTCATATGGATGTCAGAGTCTTGATATCCCTTAAACTTGGAGTAGACATTCCTAACAGTCTGAATTTTATTTGCAAGGAGAAATGTTTATTTGTCCTTCGGAATACCTGGGAGGTTCAAACTCATGTTTCCTGTGCAAGAGGGACGACCATAGGAGGAGGAACTGCCATCTCTTGGTCTCAACCAATAAGCACTGTGCCCCCTCTAAAGGTGAGACAAGTCATGTCAATTCGGTGGCCCCTAATCCACGCCAATCGTCCTCCTCTGGGACTTGCATTTTTTACCCCCTCTGAACCCCTCCTCTGGACATGAATTTTGCACCCTAGTTGTTCCTAACAACACGGTTACTCTAGATTCTCTACCCTTATCCCTTGGCCTTGAAAAAGATGCCCTAGATTTGCAAGGGAACCCAGCAAATTTTGGGAATGGTGATAGAATTCCTCCATTGCCAAAGAATAAGAACAGAAGGAAAGCTAAAAATGCCCAGCAATTGGCTATGGACAAAATTAGAAGGATTGACGGTCTCTTCAAGAGAAGGAGAGGCAACATTAATGAGAAACTTGTTGATCACCCTTCCCCCTTGGTAACCCCCTCCAAGGCAGGAAGGATATCAAGGGAGGAATTGATAAAAGGATTGTAGAAGAAGGTAAGTCTAGGAGCAAGGAGTGTGGTCAGGATGACATGGATATTGCAGATGGACATTCTGAGATGAGTAGCATTGATCACACCAACAGAAATTCCCTTCATGACTATGACCTATTGGTCATTCTGGCAACCCCCCTGTCTCCACCCCCCCTAAACACGTCCTCTATCCAATCCTTCTAACCAATCCCTCCCTTATACCCTTTCTGAGTTGGATGATGTTAGCAAGGGGGGAGAGTTTGCCTCTCATTCCCACAAGGATGGGTCTAACCTCAAAGATATCTTCATTGAAAAGGGTGTCAATAAAAATGGCGCTATAGTGTCATTTGTGGAGAGTCCCTGGGAAGAGATTCTCAAGTTTAGTAAAGTCAAGAGAAAGCCCAGGGTTACAGACTGCCCATCTAAACCAAAGATTCTTATGGTGGAAGGTGATAACTCTGGTCCTAAGGAAGGTAAGAGGAAAAGAGGAAGACCTACAGGATCTAGCAATAAGAAAGATACCAAAAACACACAAAGTAATGAGTTACCTAAATGCTACTCAATCTTTAGGAATAGTTTAGGATCCTCTTCATAATTTTTATGGATTCTAAAATCACCTCTTGGAATGTCAGAGGACTGGAGTCCTCGGACAGGAAGTATATAGTGCAGAGGTTCGGGAGAGTTAACAAGGGATTTAATTTTTTGATGCTTCAAGAAGTTAAAGAAACCAATTTTACACTAGATATCTCTCTGAAATGTATTTGGAGAGAAGCTACTTCCTTCTCCACCACACATAGCAGAGGGAAAGGAGGCATATATATCCTAATAAGTCCTTACTGGGCCAAATTGGTATTGAGATGGGGCACATCACCATGTAATAGAGAAGTGTGGATTATCTTTGAAGATCAAAAGAAAAAGTTTGGGTTATGCTCAATTTATGCCTCCAATGACTATAAGGAGATAACAGAATTATGGAAATGGCTATTCCAGTTGGAGGAAATTCCTTTGGATTCTGGGAGGTGATTTCAATATGGTAATAAACACTCAAGACAAGTTGGGTGGTAATAGATTGGATTGGAAGGGCAGTGAACTATTCTTCTAGAACAAGTTGGTAGGTAAACACAAACTTATTGACCCACTTAGTGGCTATAAAGAGGACAACAAAGACTTTTGGTACACTTGGTGTAACTTTCAACAAGGTAATAAAAGGATTTACTCCAGATTGGCTAGATTTTACTTCAATCATGAATTCTTTAGATGTCAGAAAGATGAGATGGGTAGGGCAGCCTGAGTTACCCCATATAAATTGTTTGACCATCACCCCCATCACAATTAGCCTTCTCTTCTCTGGAACTATTCCTAAAAGATGCCCTAAGAGCAATGCCTTATGCCTTAACACCTCCCTCTTGGACGAGCCAGGAATTTGTAATGCCACTTTTATGATAAGATGGTACAATAAAACTGTGGTTAAACTTAACAGTGCTCGAGATAGATGGGCCCAAAACGTTGCAAGTTGGAAAAAATTATTCCAAACTGTTGGGGGTAAAAGAGCAAGAGATGCAAGATAAACAGAAGGATTACTTCAGGAAGAGCTCTCTAGGGCAGAATTTTACTTGCAAGAGGATCCCTCTTCGGAAGATGCCACTTTTAAGCTAGTTAGAGCTAAAAATGATCTCAGAAAGATCCAGAATGATAAACTCAAAGGTATCAAGGTCAGATCTAGAAGTAATTGGGTTGAGCATGGAGAAGGGGGATCTAAATTCTTTTTCAAGCTTCTTAAGAAAAAAGAGCCCAAAGTTAGAATTGAGGAGATTTGGGTTGATGGGAGTAAGATAGATGATCAACAGAATATTGTTCAAACCTTTGCACAATTCTACCCAGAACTCTTCACTTCTGAGAATAATGGGGCACCGATGACAGAGGCTAGGAATAAAATCAGTCAAGTGGTTCCTACTAAGGTTAGGTTTGAGGACTCGAACCAGCTCAACAAAACTATCAGTTTAGAGGAGATCAATGGAGCCATAACCTAGATGGCACTTGATAAGGCCCCTGGGCCAGATGGATTACCTATAGAGTTCTACATGAAGAATATAGACTGGATTGGCCAAGATTTACTAGAGGTGTATAGAGAAGCATTTATTCATGGGACCTTAAGAGGAGATATTAGTAGTGGACTTATTAAACTCATCCCTAAGGAGGGTGATAGGTCCTTGATTAAGAACTGGAGGCCTATCACACTCATCAATGTCTCTTATAAGATCTTGGCCAAAGTCTTGGCAATCAGACATAAAAATGTGCTCTCAAGAATTATTGACTGCAGCCAGACTAGGTTTGTTAAAGGTAGATACATATTGGAGAACCTGGTGACACGCTGGGAAGCCATGGAGTGGGCTAGAGAAACTAATCAGCAATCTTGTATGCTACTACTTAACTATGAGAACGCCTATGACAGAATAGAATGGCATTTCATCTATATGATGATAAAAGCACTAGGTATACCCAATGAATTTGTTAAGATGGTCCAAACCTTGATGACTAACGCCCTAGCCAGTGTGGAAGTGAATGGTGTGAGATCAGACAACTTTGAATTGATTAGATCCATAAGGCAAGGATGCCCACTTACTCCTGCACTTTTTGTAATACTTGTTGAAGCAGTAGGCTATCTGATCTCAGATGACTCAATCCTACCAAGGGTTGGGGAGTGCAAATCCCTTATTATAAAGAAATCTCCAACATTCAATTTGCAGATGATACAACCTTATTATTAAGGTTGGAGGTTGAGAATCTGACCATCTTTATAGAGAAGATCAGTATATTTTGCACAGCCTCAGGGAGCAAAATCTCATTGGAAAAATCCATTTTCCTAGGATGGACATAGGAGCCTCCCATTTGGCTTTCTCAATGGAACCTTAGATGGGAAGGACCAAATTACCAAGTCAAATATCTTGGCATCCCATTCTCTGTTAACCCAAATATGAAATCTATGTCGGAAAGGGTCAAGAGTAGAGTTGAAAAGAAATTGGTCAAGTGGGATAGCTAGTACTTATCCATGGTTGGCAGAGTACATGTGTGCCAAAAAATCATGTCCTCCTATTCAATCTATTACTCCTGAGCTTGGCTTTTTTGCCACTACCAGTTCAACTGTCTCCAGAAAATCATAAGGGATTATCTATGGTCTGATGGAAGGGGCAACAAAAAAAGGACATGTTAAATGGGAATGGTGTATCACAGGTAAGAAAAATGGGGGACTAGGACTGAAAGATCTCATAATCCAAGGGGTCTCTCTGGTAACAAAGTGGATTACGAAAGCATTGGAGGGAGATGACCCATGGAAAATTCTAATCAGAAATAATATTTTAAGGGGACAACCCAAGAAAGGAAGAATTTAGACCAATCCGACAATGAATGATATTATTGCAGGTGAGATTGAGTTCAATGTGAAAGGATCGGCAGTTTTTAAATCAATCTGGATAGGGTGGAATTTTGTTAAGCAATTTATAACAAATAATAAGGTTATCCACTGCAACAATAAGATATGTGGTAACAAATCTATTTGGTGGAATCTTAAAACCAAAGGGAAACCTCTGGCACTGCTTCAAGGGTGCTCAGCTAGGAAGTGGAATGATAGAGGTATTTCATGCAAGGCGAACATTATTCTGAATGAATTGTTTTTGGATTGGGAAGAGTTGAAAGATAGATTTGATCTGCCAGATTCACAGTTTAGAACATACTCTGTTTTAAGAGATGCTTCCAAGGGTATCAGCCTTCCTAAAGATTTCTATGTTGACAGTAATTGTCACCTCCTTTTCAAATGAGGGTACCCTGCTTCCAAAAACTAGCTACAAACAGTTGTATGGCCTCCTTATTAAGGATTGCTCCATTTTCCCTCACATGAACTCGTGCTAGAACTTCAACCTTAAACCTGATGAGTGGTCCAGAATCTTTTGTAACCTCTTGTCTTCCCTTGTTGAGCCTAAAATAAAATGCTTCCTTTGTTGGCTCCTCTTGCATAGGTTGCCCTTCAGGCTCCCCAATGGTGAACCCAGTCTCTGCTCCTTCTGCAATCTCCCAGAATTTGTCATGCATGTCTTCTTTAGTTGCCCCTTTGTTGTAGAGATCTGGAAGATTTTTGGCCTCTTTCAATACTTTGAGGTCATTGTTTTAGAGATCTTATCTGGTTGCATTAAAGGTTTAAAACAATCTTTTAACAAAATCTTTTCTTTTCTTTCTGCCTTAATCATGTGGAACATATGGAAATTGAGGAACGATAATATTTTTGGTGGAATTTCCAGGAACCTTACTGAGTCTCTCAAGAGACTCATTTTTCATAGAATTGATGTGCAGGTTACAATGATCATAAAGATAAAGAAGAAGAAACTGGAAGATCTGTTCAAACATGGCATGGTCAGACTGGGCTCCTCGGAGGTCTCTCATGGATACACTTGGACAAGAGAGACCTAGGAACTTACCCCCTTTAGAGTTGCATTGCATAATTTCATGGCAGAAGCGGAAGAACTTAAGAAGGCAGAGAGGCAACAGAACATGCAAGTGATCTTGATGTTGTTCCTATTACTGCTATACCAAGAACAAATGTTCCAGTAGCGAAGGCACTGATACACCCTTATGAGCATCACATTAGGCAGGACAAGGTTCTTAGATGGATGGAGGGATAGGAAGGATGGGTGGCTTGGCCACCTTATAAGGATGGTGACAACATATGATGATCATGTTGATACACAGTTACCTTTTCTAGTTTCTTGATACTCGGACAATGGTATTTCCTTTTGTATAAGTTTATATTTCAGATATTGACAGTCAAGTGTAGTTAAGATGTATATGTAGGTATGATATGTAATCTCCCAAACATATATGTCTGGTTCTCTTTTGGTATCTGGTATGAGCAAGACACCCGAATGTAACAGTTTTTATGAAATCATATATCTTTAATAAATAAAATAAAATAAAGGAATGAATGTAGATTTGAAACAAATCATTTTGCATCTTGACATTGATATAAACTTAGCATATTCTATTTTGTTCAAAGATTGATGCCTAAACTTTATTTTAAAATTTGTCAATGATTATATAAGTGGTTTTATATGATGATCTAGTAGTATTCTTATTTACAAGTGTCAATATGAGAATCAAACTAGTGTAGCTCTCTAAATATATCAAGAACAACTCCCCTAAGGTTTGAGAAAGGAGTAAGGCCTTCTTTGAGGAAACAAGTAATTTCCTTACAAAGGTAAACTATCTTGGCAATTCTCGTAATTATAAATTTATATTAGAAAATAATATTATAATTCTTTACGAATGAAATCCTTAGCAACAATGTCAATATTATAAAAAAAATTTGTCATGTGTGAAAGTGGTTATTTTAGTGGCATTGAATAGAAAAGGATGTGTAACTATTAAATTGTGTTTGTGATTACGTGAGAAGAATAGAGTTTTTTTGTGAAAACTAATATTATTTGTGAAGTTATATAAAATAATTTGATACCCAAATGAATGAATCCACTCCTCTTTTTATACATGATTTTTTTTGAGATTGCAAAATTTCTAAGGTTTTTTAAATGTGTATTTAATAAGAAGTATTCATATTTGTGAATGCATTATGAAACTGGATTTCCTTGGAAATCTCGTAGTTCGAGGGTGGGTTCAAAAATTAAACATAATGGTTGGGAGAAGAGTGATTCCCCCATTATTTGTTTGCAAGGATTTTTTATTTGTGTATTTATAGAAGAAAATAAAAAGATTGGAACGCTACTTTTAAAAAGTTAATTTGAATAAAACCTCAATATGATGCAAACTTGTACTATTTTTTTTAAAATGATATTTAAAAGAAATTATTGGTAAAAAAATAAATTAAAAGAAATATATTATATTATTTTAATTCCTATATAATACATTTAATATCATATTACATGTTTGAATATCATAATTCCTCCAATCTTTTTTATCCTAATGTATAATCTTGTTTAAAACATCTATCTATGAGATCAATCAAACAAATGAACTAGAGATTGATAAGTAGGAGATATTTTCCACAAGTCAAATTCTAATATTACTATCAAGATTCAACTATGTAGTTTTTGAGTCAAACTCAATGACCCATGTTTCATGGGTAGTGGTTCACAAGAACCCATCTCTCATCAGAGTGAATGAAACACTTAGCACTCATTGCATCTAGGTGGTGAGCATAGAGGTGAAGCATTGAGACTTCCCAAGAGGTCACCCATCCCAATACTACAACTCAAGCGCACTTAACTATGAAGCTTCCTCCATGGTTAAGCCCAATTGTCTTGCAACCTCGTTTGCAAAACCTTCAACAAATGTTGTGCATTATGAACCATTCATTAGAAAGCCCCTTAAGCTCATCAATAGAGATTGATATCTATTATTTATTTTTTAATGTTACATTTATTTGATTATCATACTTAAACAATTTATTTTGTATAACATATTAATTTGATTAATAATACATTTGTATAATTCCTTCATTCTTCTTGATCCTAATGTATTATCTTGTTTGAAACATCTATCTATGAGATCAATCAAACAAATGAACTAGAGATTCATAAGTAGGAGATATTTTACACAAGTCGTCAAATTGTGATATTACTATCAAGATTCAACTCTATAGTTTTGAGTCAAACTCATTGACCCATGTTTCATGAGTAGTGGTTCACAAGAACCCATCTCTCATAAGAGTGAATGAAACACTTAGCACTCATTACATCTAGGTTATGAGCACAAAGGTGAAGCATTGAGACTTCCCAAGAGGTCACCCATCCCAGTACTACAACTCAAGCGCACTTAACTACGAAGCTTCCTCCATGGTTAACCCCACTTTGCTTGCAACCTCATTTACAAAAGCTTCAGCAAGTGTTGTGCATTATGAACCATTCATTAGAAAGCCCCTTAAGCTCATCAATAGAGATTGATATCTAATTTTTATTTTTTGATGTTACATTTATTTGATTGTCATATTTAAACAATTTATTTTGTATAACATATTAGTTTGATTAATAATACATTTGTACAATTAATATTGCTTTATATATAAAAAATACTAATTGTTTTTTTTTTTTTTATTTGTGTATTCATAAAGAAAAATATAATTTCTAACTAGTCCATCAAAAATTACTATAAATGAAAAAATAAGAAACATAAATTGTCTTTAAGAAAAACAATAAATATATTTTAATGGTAAGGGGTAGTGGTTGCTCCTTTAGGGTGCGAGGAACTTCTTTAAGGGGTCATGACACCTCAATGAGGGCAAATTGTAAGACAATAACATTCCCTCTTGATTTTTTTTGAAAAATGAATTTGATTATTAAATATTTACGAAGAAAAAATAGAGAATTTAAGACATTTGTAAGCATCAATGATAAAACGAAAAATTATTCCGTGATAAAATAAATCTCTTCATATCCAAGATTTGTTGAGGTTCTCTTAAAAGTCATCAATAGTTGTCTTCAAATCTTTATCTTTATCTTGCTAATATCCTGAAAAGCACAGAAGAAACAAAAAGAAAATAACTCAAATAAATGAGCAAATCCAATTTCATGAAGCCCTTATTGTTGGATCTGTAAGATGAGGGAAAAATATATATTCAACATATAATTGAAAACAAAATCAAAGTAGTTATAAACTTATTTTTTCTTTATTATTCAAATATTTATAAGTAGTTTAAACCTTAAATTTGAATAAATATATTACGAGAAGTTATATTATTTCTGTCAATTTAAATATTTAAGTATTAAATTGTAATTAGTTGAGAAATTGATTAATTTTTTAATATAATATTTACTTAAGTTTCCAAATAATTTTTAACTGCCTACTGAATATATTTAAGAAATCCTCTTGTTATCTAATGATTTTGAAATTTATTGAATTTATATAATTCTAAATTCAGTTTGTTTCTTTTTAATGTATCTATTAAAATGATTTTTTGGGGGGGCGACTATTGATGTTCAGGGACGAAAATGAGCTTTACTTTTTTGGATGATTTTAAAAAACTGGTTGGATATGTGTGTTTTTTTAATTGAAAATGCATTTTCTATCTTTGGCAACATTAAGGCTATAATCATTATGTTTGGCTACTTATCATGTATTCTTGCCATAACTCTCTATTTTTCTTAGTATGGTGTTGATATTTATCCGTTTAGACACTTCTCCTTGGCTGGGGTCTGTGTCTTCGTTGGGTTGTGGGGTTTATTTTGTCATTTAGGCATTGCCTATATTTGTCAAGGTGGCATATTAATATGTATTGATGCCAATCAATTTATTTGGCCTAAAATGTTTCATTTTGCTTTTTGGCAATTATTTTCCTCTTTTCTCCATGTGGCAGCCCATTATGTGGGTAACTTAACTTGCTCATTTAGATAGTTCTTCTTGTTTCAACTTATCTTCAAAGTTATATTGCAATTTAATGACTAAACCTCTAATAAGATCATTTTGGGTTAGTCATTGAAAAGTAATATTTGAAATTAAACTAATATTATAATAAAGTGTATGTGTCAATTGTCTATAAGTAGTTGTAGTTAGTTTGTTGTAACTTCCACGTTTAAATACTAATGTCTAATTTTAGTATGTAACTAGTTTCTATTTTTAGTATATGATCAATAATATAATATGATGCTCTCAACTTCAGTATACCATATTCTCTCGATCTCATTCTTCAGTTTTTACCAACGGAGCCATGCAGTTCAACGATTAAATAGAAAATTGTGAGAAATTAGATTGAAACTGCAGGGATGAATCAGCCTTCACTGGTATTTGACAGGTTGGAGAGCAAATAAAACAGCATAACTATATAAGTCACACAAAAACTCGTTTTTATAACAGCGACAATTAAAAAACATGTTGCATGAAGAATTTACTGCATTGGTGATTCTTACCTCTATCAGTTCTCTTTGATTTCAGATGTTTACACCATTTGTTTGATTACACCATTTGTTTGATTGAAGTCGTTCATATCTTGAACATTATAATAAAGTACAGGTTGAGGGACATTGGAATCAGCTCCTGTTTGAATTTGAGAAAACCCTTTGTACCGTTTCTCGAAGCTTGCAATGCACACATCAAAAATCTTTTTGTACAGTTCACTTTCCCGATACTTTGGTTGAGTTACAAATTCCTTGAATGGCATCCACTGAAAAAGAAATTAACCAAAAAAGGATGTTGAAAAGAAATTATTTCATTAGTCAATTTGTGCAAATAACAAAAGATAAATTCTGTCGAACATAAGAAAGAGTACTCACCTTAGCTGCTTCAATTTCTGTTTCTTGAATCTTTATGACAAAAGAAAGTGGTTGCAAAATGCATATAAGGTTTAAATCGGACTTTTCAAATGGTGCATTGTGGAAATGCCTGCAGTTCATCCACCAAAAGTTTACAGACAATAATTAAGACTTGAAACTACTTTCATCTCACATTCTAAAACACAGAAACAACATCCAAAGAATAACCTGAAAAACAATACTACTTTATTTTCTCACTACATGAAATTAGTTGCCACAGTGAAAGATTCGTGATACATGTGGATAATTTGCAAGATCTTTGTAAGAAGATAGAATATAAAGACTAAATCATAATGACATAAACAATATGAAAGAACGTGTTAGGATTAAGTAATACTGAAAGGGGGGTGAATCAGTATTACAGCACTTTAGTTTCACACTTAACAATTTCAAACTTAACCATGCAATTACTGAAATAAGAAACATACACATAAAGTAAACAACTCATAACACCATGATTTGTTTATGAGGAAACCCTGGCCAAGGGAAAACCTCGGTGGGGATGATACCCACAAATGATGCACTAAAAAGTATAGTGTCCCTGTTAGGAGACTTAGTTATGTTAGGAGCTGAATATTACATTTAGTACATATCATTATTAAAGGATAGAAACCCTGTTAGGGGTATACAAGGAGCTCACTGCTCTTACAAAACAAAACTGTCTGTTACAATGATTTGTCAATATGAACTATACAAGCATCTGCTATGCTCAAGTAGTCTCAATTAAAGCTCGCAACATCTGCTGTCTGATTCTAACATCACAATGCATCTACACATTCCACACACTGCTTCGCATCTCAAAACATCTTCACTTATATACTCAATCTCAAAGATTCTTCCAGTCGGCTCACAAGTACATCTCAAAACGTGCCCAACACTTAATCAAATAGCAATTACATAGTCGACAATCATACATCAACAAAATTAGGGTAGGACCCAATCCAAATCCAAAGTAGCACTTCTGGATTCCACAAAATACTCCTTTAAACATCACGACCACTCATCTGCCCTGTATCACTGTTGTACTGTCTTCGCATAACTTCAACAAGTTGTAACTCTCTCTGTTCAACTCCAAAATACAAGCGACCTTGACTGAAGGTCAATTACATCACATAGAACACTCTAAGTTGGCAAGTCTTAAGACGTCACATACTGTTCTCGCCAGTCAAAGCTATGTAACTGTACCTTGTCAACTGCTTCCTGGACTTAGTCATTTTCCCAAACAGAATCTCCAAAACTAAAATGTAAACCAAGCGACTATGTCAATAAGTAGTGTTGCCATAAATGACAACCCTTCAATACTCATCAAGCCACTTGCCAACAAAACGATGCACTGAAATTTTGAAGAAGTAAATAAAGCAGTTGAGATCCATATAAATTTCATTTATCGTCTTCCCGAAAGGCAAATGTATGGCTTGGAAAATAAGATGTGTCTAAAGCCTTCCCCACTTGATATGTCACTCTCATTTACAAACATTGGGCATTAAGAGTCCAAAGCATACATCTGAACCATAAAAGTGAGTTATCACTTTTGAGAGCCTTGAAAAGGCAGTGTACAATGTTCAAGGTCAGACTCATACATAAGTAAAACAAGATATCATACGAAATAAAGTAAAAAATTACATGGTGAAACATAAAAGTGGACTCTATAGTTTAGTAAATTACTACATTCCAAAGTGGTAGACAAGGTATGCAACCATACCAAAGTTGCAAGACTCTCACTCAGCTAAAACTCGCCAAGCCCTGGAAAAAAAATTGGGGAAAAACTCGGCCAGTTTTTGACAAAAACTCGGCAAAAAACTCAGGAACTTAAAAAACAGCATAATTTTAATTAGAAATGCATTTTTTTTGCAAAATTCAATGAGAAGATGCATCCAATGAGTTAATTAATCAGAACACAATTGAAACAAGTTGAGTTTAGATATATATAA
>MU225282.1:1156709-1168414 GCA_018584345.1 Thuja plicata | reverse complement strand
TTCAAAGTTTAAAAAAGCTAAAACAAGCTAGGGTTTGAAAAAAATTAAAAATAGTGATAAATACTTGCTAAATAGTGATAGATTCAACAAAACATGTAAAAATTAGTGTTCAATCTTCTTCTAATAACACAAAATCATTTCTTAACTACTTAGGAATGATTTTGCATTCATTTAGAAACAACATAAAAAGAATATAATGGTTTTAAAAAATAAAAAAACAAATTCAAAAACCTACCTGTGAATCTGATTTTTCTTGAAAAAACGGTTGAAATCCACCTTCAATCCGCTCAAATCCGCCTCCAATCCGCTCAAATCACCTAGCAAGGGCAATAACTTATCACTCTCCCTTAAGAACAGCAAAGCAAAGCAAAGCAAACAATAAAATGAGAAAAAAAAAACCATTTTCGAGCTTTAGCTGTGCCCAGAAAAACGCGGCCGAGTTTTTAATTAAAACTTGCCGAATAATCGGAGAGTTTTGGTGAGTTTTTAGGATAAACTCGGCAGTGGCCAAGTTGCGAGTTTTTCCCGGAAAAATTCGCGAGCTCTGAAAACTCGGCGAGTACTCGCCACTTGGCGAGTACTCGGCGAGTGCTGCAACTTTGAACCATACATTATAAATTACACATATAAAGTGAATTCTTAATACAGCTCTTAGGGAAATTTAACAAGAGAAGGAAATTTGAAGTTGTTGGTTGATATAATCATCAAAATCTAAATTAGGTTAAGTTTTAGGCTGGAAAAAATGAATTTCCACTCTAGCCAATACTTTGAACGGCAATTCATTGTTTAGTATATAGTTAACACAAAGTTCCATGACTCGCCGCGAGTCAGGCGAGTTTTGACAACTCGCGGGTCGAGTCAACCCAAGCGAGTTTTCATGACTCGGCCTGGTGACCCATGAGCGTGACTCGCGAGTCATGCCATGACTCGCTTGGTCCGTGGTCTATGACCCGGCCGCGGCAGTCTAGTTGTATGACTTAAAAAACAAAAAAAAATGCCTTGTTTTTTCTTATGTTTTTTATTACTAATGTCTTCTAATTTGCCCTAAAAGGCATTCTTTTTGCTTGTTGGGAGAAGAAGAGAGGAAAAGTGAGAGGAAGAAAAATAAGATGCTAAGGGTTCGCAACCAGCAAGCAAGAAGAGCATCAAGGAGTGCACAAGATCACATTGGGGAGACATACGTTTGCATTGAGAGCATCAAGGAGTCCATAGCAGCTGTTCCAAGACTTCTCAACTCATTTGAAAGAGGAAAGTGTTAAATTTTGTATATTTTGTTGGTTTTTTGTTGTATATTTATGGATTTTCCATTTTTTTTTATAATTTTTTTGAAGCTTAACTTTCGAAACCTTGAATATTTTCTATTAAAATATAAATTGCATACTTCAATGTGACAATGAGAGAAGTAGATTGTTCGCAAACCCTTAATTTTT
Organism: Thuja plicata; assembly: GCA_018584345.1. Lineage (NCBI taxonomy): Eukaryota > Viridiplantae > Streptophyta > Pinopsida > Cupressales > Cupressaceae > Thuja > Thuja plicata. The sequence goes on along the minus strand of MU225282.1, from coordinate 1,166,984 downwards.
TGAAGGAAAAAATGCAAACATGCTTATACAATTGTTTTTAGAAAAATGTAGGGTTTGCTGTTTTTTTATTTTCTAAAATACAATGCACAAATTTGTAATTTGTTTGTTATTTTGTCTTATTGCAGCTGCTAGCAACCATTAAGTTTAGAAAACATTAACTCTTCTCAATGCCTCCAAAGTGTGAATCTTGGAAATATACTGAAGATTTTCCTGGGAGACAAAGAAACCAAACAAAATGCTCATTTTGTAAAGAAATTTTTCATGGTGGCATCAATAGGTGTAAATACCATATTGTCGGCATACCTTGCAATGATGTTGAGCCATGTTTAAAGGAAACTCCCGAGGCAATTCGTTTTTGTTATGTCCGGTTAGAAAAATATGAAGAAAAGGATAAGAGAAAGATGCAACGAGATGAGTTAAATGCTATTGGCTCCCGTTCATCTGCATCTCGGGCCTCCCCATCTACAACCACAGCCGCATCCGCATCTGCAGCCGCATCCACATCTACATGTTGTGTTGGAGAGGGTTCTTCCATGTCTCATTTTTGTCCTAGTGTTAGTGCTTCTACTGATGCTCCTTCTAGTGGCACTATTATCCTTGGCCCTAGAGTCTGAAAATCAAAGTTGGACAATTATTTGGTGCCACGCACTACTCCTGGTGCACAACCTTCGCTTGAGAGCATGGGTTGGAATAAGGTCCTTGATGCTACACGAAAACAAATTTGCAAGTTTTTGTACTTTTGCAACATTCCATTTGTTGCAGTCGGGTAATTCTTTTAAGTTTTTTATTCGATTGCTTTAAGTTTAAAATTAAATTTGAGTTGAACTATGCTTTGTCTAATAATTAATCATATTACATTTGTGACTGGTCTCCTTACTGGCAAGGCATGATAGATGCCATCATTTGTGGGGAGGGCTTTAATGCCCCTACTGATGCTGAGTTAAGTGGCCCCCTCTTGTTAGAAATGGTTACTAATATGAAACTTGAGCTAGAGGACCACAGACAGTCTTGGAGCCAAAAGGGTTGCACCATCATGACAGATGGTTGGACAGATAGGAGGAATAGGAGACTCCTAAATTTTCTTGTTTCCTCTAGAGGTGATTGATCATTCTACTTCCCTAGATGCATTGAATAATTTAATTTTGATTTTGATTTGTTGATTGATCCATGATAATTGATAATTATTTTTCTTTATTTTCACTGTTCAGGATGCACCATGTTCTTGAAGTCTGTTGATGCTTCCTCACATGTGAAGAATGCCACATACTTATGTGAGCTTATTGAGGAAGTTATACAAGAGGTGGGGGAAGAAAATGTGGTGCAAGTGGTGACGGATAATGCAGCAAGTTATGTTGCTGCAGGTAAACTTTTGACTTTTGAAATTTTGATGGAGAGTTATCTATGAATTTATTTAAAATTTTCTTAACACTTCTTAATTTCTAATTAATTTAAAATTGTTGCAGGAAAACTTTTGATGGAGAGGCACCCTAAAAAATTTTGGTCTCCATGTGTGGCCCATTGCCTTGACCTCATGTTAGAGGATATTGGCAAGCTTGAATGGGTCAAATGATGTGTTGATAGGGCCGAAAACATTTGCAAGTTTATCTACAATCATGCATTGGTCCTTAGCATAATGAGGCAAAAGGAGTTGGCTCGTCCTGGTATCACGAGATTTGCCTCAAATTTTCTCACACTAAAATCCTTGTTGAAATCAAAGGCAGCTTTGAGACGCATGTTTGTTGGTGAGGAGAGGACTACCTCATCCTATGCTACGACCACTGCAGGGATGGATATGGTAGATTGTATTTTTGATGAGCCAAGTTTTTGGACCCCTTGTGCAGAGATCATGGAGGTAAATATATTTTTGTTTTCTTCGACTCTTTGCAATTTTTCTTGTTTTAAATTTTTAATGCACACTTGTGACTTAACCGTTTTTTTAACATTAATAATTATATGCAGGTCACTGAGCCCCTCGTAGTTCTCCTACGAGTTGTTGATGGGGAGAAGCCCTCTATGGGCTACATATATGAGGGCATGGATAGGGCCAAGGAGGCCATTAGATCCAGGTATGCAGGAGTTGAGGATAAGTACGGCCCCATTTGGGAAATCATTGATAGGAGATGTCAAAACCAGCTTCACAGGCCTATCCATGCAGCAGCTTATTTCCTCAATCCTTCATTTCGTTTCCTTGACAACTTCAAGGCGGATGAGGAGGTTCTTAATGGCCTATATTCAGTGATGCAAAAGATGTCTAACACATCTATAGTGCAAGAGATAGATGCATATAATAATGGAGTGCTTTTTGCAAGCATGATGTGCAAAGACGATAGGACAACATTCAAGCCAGGTAAAAATATATGTTAAAGAGTAAAAGTTTTTTTATTTTATAATCTATCCTTAAAGTTGGAAATGAGACTGATTTTTTTCTTTTCCTTATTTCAGATAGATGGTAGCAAATATTTGGGCCTACAACCCCAAATCTTCAAAAACTTGTCATCCGTATTTTGAGCCAGCCATGCAGCGCTTCTGGATGTGAGCGCAATTAGTCCATGTTCGAGCATATCCACTTGAAGAGGCATAATAGATTGTCTATGGAGAGGTTGAATGATCTTGTGTTCATTCATTACAACCTCCGTCTTAGGACCAGACAGATTTTGGACAGTGACTCCTCTCCGATCACTCTAGCAGAGATAGATCCAGAGTCTCAGTGGCTCACTGAGTCTACCAATCTTGTCTTCACTGAGGAGGACCATGAGTGGGTTGACCAGGCAAACAGAGAGGCTGAGGTTGTGGCTATGGCAGAGGAGGAGGATAGAGCACCATCAGCTACCTGTGCAACTGATGTTGATCAGAGTGGCACTTCACAAGCAAAGGTTGTGGCTTGTCAGACATCTAGGACCTACCTCAGACGCATTTCAAGGAGGAAGACAAAGTACTTTGAGGCTGAGGCTAAGCTAGAGCCTGAGCCATAGACTTGTTTTTTATTACACATATGTTTGGGAACATTTGATGTCATGGATTTCATGGATTTTATATACATTTGACACTATTTATAATTCAGCATATCTATGTTCTCTATTTCCTTCAGATACAATTTACGTTTGTACTTATGCGATGGATGTATGTTTATGTATGTGATCAAATTAGCTTCTATTTTATGATGTTATAGTGTTTTTAAGCTTTACTCAATAATGGGTGCCTGAAACAAGTTTTAAATCCTAAAAAATCTTTGTTTTTCAGTTTGCTGAGTCATCGTCGAGTTGTTGCCGAGTCATAGGCGAGTCGCGGGTCGAGTTGACCTTGCCGAGTCATGGGCGAGTCCAAGTCATGGAACTTTAACATTTCATAACTTGGCACTCAATTCATCCTATCACTTTCTGAAGAACACAATTCTACTACTGAGAGCCACGGGCGGGGGGTATGAATCAGCAGCAGTAGCAAACTTTTAACCTTAATGTTATTAAATCCTTTCATACTTCAAATTGAAATCTGAAAGTAAAAAAACTTTTTATCCCTCCAACTGACATCTGAAAGTAACTAACTGAAACAAGAAAACAATGCAAACACACGAGAGACGATGCACAAAATTTTACGTGGAGACCCAGGATGTGAAAACCACGTAAAAAATACTGCTAGGATCTACTGTCCTAATCCAGCCTCGCAGTTGAAGAATTACAAACTTTTAGGGCACCAACTCAAGGAATCACCAAACTCCCTTTTACGAGCACCAACCCAACCAAGAGTACAATTCAATAATCTGAGCACCAACTTAGACTTTTCAGAGCACCAACTTAGACTTTTCAGAGCACCAACTCCAAGTCTATTACAATAGAAACAATTGATTACAACTGATTATAAATTTTGTGATTAAACATTTACACTCGGATTTATCAAATTAAATCTCCCTGCAAACTGAATGTAATCTGAAAAAAATCTGCAAATATCTTCTCTGTTACTCAGAATTACTTGTCTGAAATTTCAGAATATGATCACTTGATAAAATAAAATCAGACTCTTATTGGATATTCAGAATCAGATCACTGTTATACCTTCCTTCCTCCTTTAAAGCATGTCAAGCTCCAATCCTCAGCAAATGATGAAATCTGAATATTTGATCTGGATTTTATACAGCACTGATTTCAATAGCATTCAATCACCACCTTTATGCCATACACTCTTAAAATATTTTCTGTTGAACTCTTCTTGATTACCTTTTTCACTCACATCTACTTCACACACACCAACCATTTGAAAGAATGTGCTTATATAGAAAGTGCCTCAAGTGATGGGCTAACTTCATATAGTTAGGCAGTTTCAAGTAGTTGTAACCAATCAATTAACTGCCAGCTGCCACCCAAAACTTCCTCATCGTGGCCATCTGCTGTACATGGCATACAAAAGTATCAAGCATATTTTCAATCCTCATAATCTCCAGCCAATATATATATGAAACTTTATAACCATTCTTCATTAGATACCTGTACAGATTGTTGTCATTCAAAGAATCAATATATATACAATCAATGAAGAGGATGAATATCTGTAACTATGCCATGAATGTTAAATTATCTGAAACAGTGAAATGCAGATCGTACTGCCTTCAAACACAGACTATAGAAGATCAAACATTCTGTGTCAAGATCTGAAAATCAACCATCTCAATCAGGTATTGCTGCCATGTATGTTCTGTTTAAAATCTGATTTATGAAATATTATAGTCTAATTTAACATCAATGACAGGAGAGTTTAACACTTTCTTATTGTAACTCTATGTCATGGTCAGTCCCATTAATTAATTCAATCCCAAGTGGACAATAGAACATTTTATTTTTTACTTGTGCACAATATTGAAATTGGATTAAACTGAAAGTATAAATCCAAAATAATTCTGAAAAACTGAACGTATTTTATGACTAATCTTATACATATGACCATTCAGTACAGAATGTTAGCAATAATGATGCCAATAGAGATTGTGTGTAGTCAGTTATGTTGTCCTGGCGTTCGCAATCAGCGTACAATAAAATAATTTTCTGTTGCCAACTTCTCTGTCTTGTCAATCCTCACATTGTCGGCTTGCTAGCATAGTAATAACATTTGAATTACAAATGGCTAGACCAATGGTTGTTTCTTAGCCATAACTGTTTGGTCAACCAACCAATAAACAGGTTGGAAATTGGGAAAAAGACACTAAAGTGACAGGTCCTCCCTAAACCCAAGCATTGTAGTACATTACCTTGTTGAATAAAGCTATTTTTAACTCTGTAGTTATTCAAGATTTGTGATCTATTTCTGCAAGTCGTGTAATTTGGTAATGTAGCATTTTGATTTGAAAATTTCTAGTAATGAAATCTCCAGCTTTACCATTCACCAGAATTCAATATTTTTGTCTTTGCAATTTGTATACTTGATTAGCAAAATGAAATTAAGGTTTTGTTTGAAGAAATTACATGTGAAGGTGTTGTGTAGAAATCAGCCCATGCAAGAGCTAGGGCTTTCTGATAAATTTCACAATACAGAAAAAGTATCTAGTGGATTCAAGGGATTTGAGGAAAAACTTTACACTGCCGATTCTTCTCATAAATTAAAGATCCAAGAGGACATCTTCTATTTATGGCATACTTCGAGGGATGTAACGTTGTCTGTCTTCCACTAGCTGCAACTATGCTTTGATATATAATGCTGAATGTCCATTTAATGTGTATACAGCATATTACAAGTCTGTCAATTGAGAAAGGGGGCACCCTGCCCCTCTAAAGATGAAGGAAGAAACACTATTGGCACTTGGTAATGCCACTAGATTCCGAGTGGACCTTAGCGATTTGGTTTGTGGGTATCTTGAATTAAGCCAAAGTACTAAGATCCACGCTCATGCCAAGATTACCTTGTGACAGTAGAAACATGAGCGCGGTGTCTCATGTACTCATCTTTTACATATTGAGAACCTTTGGAGGTGGTTTAGCACTACTGCGGAAATAAAACATGAATCAATATTACCACAAGCCATGAAAATGGGCGTGCAATATCATTGAAGTTTTCTGTTTAGAAAACTTGCCAAGATCAAATGATGAAAAAAATCTAAGAAAAAATTTTGCTAGTTGAGAAAAGTTTAATAGTTCTGGACAACTCTACTAGGAAACAAGGTACAAGTCAAGCTTGCAAGTAAAAGATTGTATCACTTAAATTGAAAACTTCCCACCCTGGCTAATAAGGTATGCATTAAAGCACAAAGGACAGGACTCTTAATCCCACTTTTCAAATGTTTTGTCAAGCACATACAAGCAGGAGTCACCGTAGTCAATAGTTATGGACATTTTTTTATTCAATTACTTATTGACATCTTTGCAAAAAATCAAAATAAAATAAAGAGCCAATTCAATCAATGGGTGATAACACCCAAGACAATGATCAACTTTCACTTTTCTTGTTGTGGGGAAACACCATCAATCCCACACTTGTAACTTGTGATGACTTCCCACAAGGCTTGAGGAAGAATTTTTTAAAATTTCATGGTGACGGCAGACAACCCTTTGATGAACATATTTTACCATTCATCGCAACTTGTGGAATGCTTGGAGTAGCACACAAAGATTTTACAGTCAAACTTTTTGTTAAAAGCCTAGTTGGAGAAGCAATAGAATCATTGTCATCTTGCCACTAATTCCACAACTAACTAGGGAATTATGCATATAAAAATTCATGCTTCAAGTTCAAACCAATGAGGAGAGTCACATGTTTGCTCAACCCTCCAATGCAAGAAACATAGAAAAAAGGGATTGGAGCAGTTTGTGGTTGATTCAATTGCCTCACTTGAAAGATCAGCTCAATTCTGAGACCGTCTTTAGAAATCCTCCTAAGTTGTTTACAAACGTGATTCCATGAAAATTTGGTTTCTTGATCAAATACATGGGAATTGATGAATTTCATAAAGCTCAAGAGTAGGCAGTCATGCTAGAAGATGACATAATAACCACTAGCAAAATCAAAAAAGGCTCAATTAGGCAAATGATCCTAGTTTTGCAGATCCTCTCCAACAAGTAGTAGAATAGTATTTATTTATTAAAAGATAAGGCTTATAGTTGTAATAAAGTCATCTTAGTGGCAAGTTTTATTTCTCTCTTTTTTTCAAGTTTGCTTTTTAGCTTTCAGTGAGTTATGTAATATTTATCTGTTTGCATGATTTCATTCTACAGCCTCTATATAAGGAGATGAACCTCATTGTAATTGTTTCCTGTTATTTAATAGAATATTAAAATATTGTGTTCTATTATTTTTTTGCAATATGGTATTAAAGTGTAAGCGCCCCTACTAATTCTGATCTGTTTTCTACAAGTTTGGATGTTTGACATTTCATCAAACACTTGGCATACAACTCACTATTATCTGATTTTCTATATATTGTTTATGTTTTGGGGTCTGTGTATTGCCAAATCAAATAGAAATGCAAAGAATATGATAAACAACGATTGCACTAAACTTTGACAAGACTAACTCAAAGAAATCATATTGCATTAGGCATAAATAAGAATTGGATACACTTATTATCAGGTCCGATACAATGTTATCAGACTGTAACATCATAGGGAAAATGCATTATATTGACAACTACAAAGTCTGATTCGGTTCCTCACATACCCGATTTGCTTGCTTGCCTGTATGTATTCTAAATGACACCCAATGCAACTTGATGTGAAAGGGAATGGCCTGCAACTTTGCTGATAAAATCTGAAGCAATTCTGATCTGAATTGAAAGGGATGGCAGCCTCTACAAACCCTTAGCACCTATAAATGATCTCCTCCAATGTAGCCATCTAGGGCATAAGTGGAAGCAATGAACCCCTATGCTGTTATAAAACTGATATGATGCCAAATGGGCCACCAAACCCTTGCCACTGGAATCTGATATAAACCTGATGAAATCTGATCCTCAAACTGCAATTATTCCTCAAACCCTAGCCGTCCCAAAATAAAGGAAATCACCAACAGCTCCAAAAAGTCTGAAATCACCTGCAAATAAATGATATTTCCAACTCCTCAATGCCAAATATCTATAATAACTAATAAGGTCAACGTGAATTCTGGAATGAATCAACCTAATAGGCCAAATGGGTTTTTGTCCACACAACCGAAAAACTCCAAGGGTTTCCGTCCTCGAATTTCCTATAAATGAAAGCCAAAGCTCTCAAGCTTCTTAGAGAGAAATTAAACAATACCAAGCATATCAAATGACTTCCTCAATCCCCTTTTACAATCCTCTCGTGAAGTTTCCGGAAACCTTATTTAAAATTTCCATTTTTTATAATTTAATATTTAACTTGCTTATGGGAAATAATAATAAAGTGACCCCTTCATATAATTTTTTATTAATATAAATTCACTTTAATATTCTTATAACTCCATAAGTTGGCACCCCATTTAGCATAATAATTAAATATTTTATGACATTCATATATTAAATGCACACTTGGCCCCTTATATCCCCTTTAATCATAAAGATATTTAATTAATTATATTAAAGTCAATGCTAGATTAGACTTTAACAAATTAATTTAAATCATTAAATTCCATTAAATCTCAAATATCAAACTAACAACTGATTTCGTCAACTTTTCTGATTTAACTGTGGTGCCTTCTAACCATCCAAATGACTTACCATTAATAGTATGGACCCAAATGTCTAAGTGACACTGACTAAAAATAGTGTGTATAAACAGAGCTTAAAAGACCTCTAAAAGGCAAACCACAAATAAACTAATGAACTGAGATGGAGAGTACTGAAATAGATATGCCCAAATGGTTAGCTGAATAACCCTGAATCGCCTTCAAAGGGCCCCATAATCACCACATTAGCCTACAGGGACCATTAATAATAAGCTAACCTCTAAAAATAATGGATGCTTCAGTAGGCGCCAAAATGGGGACATTACAGGTATTAAAGCAAGGAGTAACGTGAAACGAAGTTGAATCTTGTGGAAACAATTGTGAAGATTTTGAGGATAAATCACGCATTGGCTTTCTTTTGTGTGGGAAGATTTTTCAAAGAATCATGTAGGAATTTTGAAGCGAAATAATTTGCACATGGATGCATGTGAGTTGCATGCACTTGCATGTCATTGCATGTGAAGGATTCGTGGAGTTTAAAGTTCCAAGTATTTCTTCTATTATAATTTTTTAGCCTGGCTAGCAACTAGGAATCTATTAGAAAGAGTGTATTGTTAAAGGCTTGTGGATTACACTAGATGTTCTATGTGATGCTTTTATGCAGATCAACATCCCAAAGTTATTCAAAATTTCCACAAGGTACCAAGGTTTGAAAATATTCAGTTTTATTATATTACTGGAAATGGAAATTTTCATTGCAGTTGGTCTAATGACCAACACAATGAAGTTGGAGCAGACTCAGAAGGTTGGAGAGCTATGCACTTTGTCCATGTGTATCTTTAAGTAAAATGTGTTGGGGTACTTCTTGAAGCTAATACCAACACACTTTGTCGCCATGTTGAAGATCTTCCACAAACATTTCCAAGAGATTTTGGAAAGATTACTATGTCAAATGAATTGCACATATCTTAAGAAGCCCGCACTTGAAAGACAAGAAGCAATCCAGTAAAGATAAAATGGATGGTTGCCTCCTGAACTTGGGAGTTTGTGATCTTGGGTATTGTTGATGTGAGTTTTGTTCCACTACAACATGCAAAATCAAATACCCAATGTTTCGAGATGAAACATCAACTACTCAATCCTCTATTGATATAAGGTCATCTCTCATGCTAAGCTTGCAAAGTAAGATCATGAAATGACTTCAAGGTTTGTTAATTTTTAGTATCAGATCTAACTAATAACAGATAAACAAACAAATAGATGCAAAATAGACAAATGAGACAAACACAACACCAAGAATACCCTGGGAAAACCTCCATTGTGGAGGTGAAAAACCCAGCAACTAAGAAGATATATATTAAGTTCAAGATACAACTTACAAACTGAAATGGTGCTGATGATCAAATTCTGATATGAAGCACTATCAACTCAAGATCTAATGCTGATGATGTCCAGATCAAATCAAGATCCAATGTTGATGAAGGACTGATCTAAACAGCAAACATGTACTCTGATATGATCCTTAATCACTGTCAAATATAGATCGTTGTCAACCACTGTAGTTCTTCAATTTAGGACTGTATATATATCACAAAGCATAGCTTTCGAACTGTATGATGCAAGCAAATATCCAAGCTGCTATGTAGAACTCAGACTGTAGATATTGTCGCCAAT
>MU225282.1:1141729-1153563 GCA_018584345.1 Thuja plicata | reverse complement strand
AACTTGTAGGAGAGAGAGATAGAAGGAGAAGGTGCATGACTGACTGTATTCAGTCATGAAGAGTAAGATACAGTGAAGAGTGAGACATTTCGGTGGGTAGGAAACCTAGGAGAGAGGGAGAATAGAAGTCCTTCTGGTTAGGGTCTGAGAGTAGCCCTAAGATACTCAAGTGTGAGTCTAGAGGATCCTGAAGTGAATAGGGTCCAAGGTAAGATTCCTAGAAGAGAGTAGGAATCCAGGATAGCAAGGTGACCTCCCCATCAATTTGATTGACTGTGCTTGTAACAGGAAATTTTTGATTGGAGAAGACAATTAGGTGCCATCTCATCATCCTTATCTTGTAGATTTGACCAATCCTCTTGGAGAAGAGAAAAATATCTCTTGATACTCAACATTGTCAAGCCTTCAATAGTGATGGCATATTCCCAAATTGCTTCATCTTTCTAATCTCTCCATCTTCTGAAATTTTTCCTCGTGGCCTTGACTTGAATTTTCACTTGTACTTGAATTGAATCCTGGAGCTTATCCATGGACTCCTTTAAATTCGCACTTGTCCCATGTTTGTGCTTGATGGAGGCTTGATCTTGAGATAATTCCTTCAATTCGATCCTTGAATTTTCTTCCTTTGTCCCAGCTTTGAAGCGCACTGTTACCTCTGCAAAAAAGAAAGAACACCCTAATTAGGGTTGCCGAATTCACAACCAATTACATGAGGGCACCAATTCATGGGCCAATAAGAAAATTACAAAACATTTGATAGACAATGAGAAAATTGGACACTTGGCATGATTTGATTGACTGTGCTTGTAACAGGAAATTTTTGATTGGAGGAGACAATTAGGTGCCATCTCATCATCCTTATCTTGTAGATTTGACCAATCCTCTTGGAGAAGAGAAAAATATCTCTTGATACTCAACATTGCCAAGCCTTCAATAGTGATGGCATATTCCCAAATTGCTTCATCTTTCTAATCTCTCCATCTTCTGAAATTTTTCCTCATGGTCTTGACTTGAATTTTCACTTGTACTTGAATTGAATCCTGGAACTTATCCATGGACTCCTTTAAATTTGCACTTGTCCCATGTTTGTGCTTGATGGAGGCTTGATCTTGAGATAATTCCTTCAGTTTGATCCTTGAATTTTCTTCCTTTGTCCCAACTTTGAAGCGCACTGTTACCTCTGCAAAAAAGAAAGAACACCTTACCAAAAGCTACAAACAATGAAATGCAAATTGAATTACTTAAGATAATCCTTATGATAAGCATTCAACAATATTCCAATTATTTTCTTCTATGTTACATGGTGGAAATTAGCTTGTCATAGGGATTAATTGATTTCACGTTCCTTGTTCAATCCTTTCTTTGATTCTTGTTCATCCTCTTGGTGGAAAACTGATAGGGACAAGGATAAAATGAAGTCCCTATAAAATGTCCTTGTTTTGCATACCTTTCCCAGCTAGTGGAAAATCAATCTGGATAGGGACAACCTGAAGCCTCTATATAAAATGCCCTTACCTTGTCCTTGATTTTGTTACTGATTTGAGGCTTTATGACTTAGATGATCAAGGCCTTGAGTTTGCAAATGAAGTTTTAAAATGAACACACAAGTCTGAAAATCTGAGGACAGGTCTGAAAATTAAGTCTGAAGATGTCCTTAACACCATTACAAATGTAATTCAATCGGCGACTATGAGTTCCAACAAGATCATGAAGGAATTTTGTGAATTAAACATGAGGAACAAGCCCTTTTGCCATAATATGAAATTCTGGTTTTCTGAAGGCAAGTCTGAAACATACCCCTTTTGTGGTAATTTTGCCCTTGAAATTCGATGATTTCGTGCAATGATAAATTCCCCACACTCAGCAATGGACTATGGGAAGATTGGACCAGTTGTGGATTTATTAGAATTTTTCCAAAATTTGCCCCTGTTCTGAGTTTTCAGACCTAAGTCTGAGGGCGTATGTGTTTCAGGCGTATGTGTTTCAGAGTTGAGATGGCTTCAAAATAGTCTCAGAATAACCCCACAAGGTCTGCAATACACAGACTACGTTAAAGATCCTTTTAAAGCTCTGAAAATTTCTAAGGAAAATTGATTCCTATGGGGGGTATCTTTAGACGTTGGTCTGCAACATACCTCTTTTGCATGAATTAAAGCTGGAAATTCGGTGATTTAGGTGCCAAAGGATCTCCTAATGACTCAGCAATATCAAACTCAAAGGTTGGTGAAGTTGGGAATTTATGGTGAATTATTTAAAAACTGCCTCTGTTGCTTGGAGTCTGCAGACTTAGGTATGCAGCGATGTAATTTCAGACCTGAAATGGCTCAAAATGACCCTTAAAACAATGTCCAGAAGTCTGCAACAGATGTATAATCAGATTGTGGTCAAAAGGCAAACTCAGATTTAAGTTAAAAAAATCAATCTTCAGGGCTAGTCTTCAGACTTTGCATGATAACACCCTTACCTTAGCCTTCTAACGACTGAAATTGATTGCAAATGATGAGTTTTTGTCCAAGGAAGACTCAGCAAACAAGATTCGGTGGATATGGCCTCCAAATTATTTTATATGATTTTTTTTTTTAAATCGCCCAGTCTAGGAGTTTTCAGATTTTGGGCCTGCAACACCTTCGTTTAAGCCCTCGGAATGATCTTTAAAGATGCTCCCTGGGATGAGGATCAGTCTAGGAATAAACGCTGGGATTTTTAGGCACTAGACAAATTTATATGATTTTTCTCAAAATCACCCCAGTATAGCCAATCTGCAAATTCGGGTCTGCGTACACCTCACTTTCAGCCTTGGAAAGGTCTCCAAAATCTCAGAAAAAATGCCCCTTTTAAGTCTGCAATCACTGATGGATAGTTTGAGAAGTTGGAGAAAACATTATAAATTTGGCAAAAAACGATCTTCATGGAGGACACCTTCAGATTTAAATCTGCATAAACTAATACCCTCATGGCTTACCTCAAGTTTTGATCTCAGTCACAGCAACATCAGACCTCTTCCAATGGAAAATATCCCCCTCTCCACCCAATTTCCAGCCACCTTAAGCTGGATCGATCTCCTCTTCAGCCTCTGTGTCTCTTGTTTCAGCCACTTTGCCTTTGTCTTTCATAGATCTTCATGGCTTCTCACTACAGTTGCTAGCCTTTTAAAGGTAATTTGGCTTGTTGTTTACCTCCCACAAGCAATGTGGGATAAAAGACTTTCACCTTCTAGAACTTCCACCCTTATTTAATTAATTTCCCACCATTTATTTATTAATTAATAAAAAAAGGCCTCCATGGGAAATCAACCCATGTATGGATCTCTCAAAAATTGAATAAGTCCACATTATTAATCCAAATATGCCATCCATGGATCAAAAGGGGGAATCTATTCTCCAATTGCATCCATCCCAAGTGGGGAAAATTGATTAGCATAAGGATAAAACTCATTTTCCACACTTAGAAAAAATTTCATCTTGTTTGCTCTTAAAGGCGAAATTCAACCCATGTCCGGATAATTGTCTTCCATACTCTAAAAAAAATTCAATTTCCATAATCACTCTCAAGGGAAAAACGACCCATGTGTGGATGGATGAATTCCACACTTAGAAAAAATTTCACTTTCCAAGTTACTTCCAAGGGAAAAATGACTTGGGTCTCGATAGTTCCAACTTCACCCTCCAAAATTTGGCTAAGTACAAAACCGGAGGGAAATTCGTCTCATGTCTGGACTCTTCATTCTCTTCATTTAATCTATAGAGTCTAGTTGGGGGAAAATCGACCCATGTCTAGATAATTTCCACACTACGAAAAATTTCAATCAAATTTCATCCAAAGTGGGGTAATTCATAGTATGTCTGGATTTTATCCCTAACACTTAGAAAATTTTCAGGAAAATGCCAATTAAAGTGGGAAAATTCATTATAAGTCCGGATTTTGATAAAATAAAGTGGGAAATTCATAGTAAGTTCGGATTTTGATCAAATTAAGTGGGGAAATTCATAGAAGTCCGGATTTTGATCAAATAAAGTGGGGAATTTCATTATAAGTCCGGATTTTGTGTATTTTTATAAAGAAATTTAGATTTTCCTTAGGATTTTGGCAATTTTAAGTATAGAAAATCAATTTCTATAAGGATTTTAAAACCCTTATGCATGGAATATGTCTTTATAATGTATTTTGGACTAATTGACTAGCCAAAATTTAAATACACGGGATTTTACTTTCAACCCACTATAACATGACCCTGAGGGACTTTAATTTTAACGTTCGCACTTTAAAGATGCAACTTGACCACTTGAATACTTTACCAGCCCTCAATCTTTTAAAGCTCTAAAATGCCAAATTTACTGCCAAAACCTAGCAAACCTAACAACTACAAGCGAAAAGAGGGGGTCCCCATTTGCAAAGTGGCGATGGTGTGAAAACCTCACAATAGGTATCATACCCTTACAAGGGTTATGAGCCAACTTGATGGAACTTAGTGAAGCAACACAACATGGATTGGTGTCCAATGGTTTGGGAGATCTATGATTCAGGACTTTAGGGAGGTGGTAATGTAGGAACCAGCTCCAAAAATATTTTCACCAAACCCATGAACCGAACCCCCAAACCCAAACACAAACCAGTACTAGGACCAGAGACTTAGATTTATTACAATCGACCAAACAACTAACATATTTAACAAGCTAAATAATGATAGTTTTAAACAATAATACTTATATTCTAATTATATGTGACTTAACTTCTAACAAAAACTTGAATAAAAACTTCTCTAAAACTTGTATGAGTTTTATATTTGATTATCATAATGATGGATCAATGTGTGATCCAAAATGTTGATAAAAACAAAGTCAATTTTTCCAACAGTTTATATTCAGTCCCATAGGCTGAAATGCTAATGTTCATTTTAGGTAAAGCTATTACTCTATTTTTTAAGATTGTTTTCTAGAGGTATGGTGCATTGAACTTACAAACTTAATAATGCATCCACAAGAAATATAAACCTAATAAATTAATAAATGAACAGCCTCTACCTGAGCACTGCAACTTCCAAAAATTTAGCATCAATCTGCAGCCCCAAGGGAAAACAGCTGAATAATGTCAGTAACAAATGAAATACAAGTAATCAGACTAATGGACACTTTACCTGTAGTATATCACATCTATCAGTCTAGGAATAATTAGTTAGAAAGACTAAGCAAAGTGTCATTACCCCTGTCTCTTCCTTAACTTCTCTCACGACTCCTTTAAAGATATCTTCCCCCTATCAAGTGAAGCAAAATAGCCAGTTTAATTATCCCTTCCAAATTTCATGCCATTAAAGATGTAAAATATTTTGCATGCTACGCTCTCCAGAGCAACAATGAACCTCATACCTGGAGAAGCAATCCTGTTGGCATCTTCCATATCCCTGAGCCTCTATATGCACCATTTTTTTCCTGTACTACAAGCACCTAAACATAATGGTTGTATGTTGATTAGAAAACTTGCATAATTATTTTGTAGTTTTTTGGTTCATTTAGAACAAGTACCTGCCTTATCTATTCAGATCAGCCATGCCCAAAATCAGATGTGGTAGTTTACCCAATTCAACATTTGTACAATTAAGCATGTAAATTGTCTTTTGGGGATTTTATAACCGCTCTCCAAAATCAATATCAGTATCCCAATGACATACCACTTGAACTTTTCCCATATTACTAATAATTCTTTCGTATTAAAATCATAAGAAAACATCAATTCAGTTTATACAGAGGAATAATATAAATAAGTTATAAGTAAATAAGCATATGTATATTGTGGATTTATCATCTACATGTACAATGAAAGTATATACTTCGTATCATCTATATGCCCGAACAAACATAACATCAGTATGTTACTAAGAAATACAACTACAGACATCAGAGAGTGTAAGTGTGACAGCCATTTCAAATTGTCTGCAAAAAGCTACTGATTTTACACATATACCTCCCGGTCATCATTCATGATAAAAGCACAAACTCCCACTTGATGTGAAGCATTAGCAGGAAGTGTGCAAGGACTTTTAGGGATCCAGTACACCAGCATTACATAAGTGCGTTCTGCATGATGATACCAAAACTTCTCCTGTTAGGTACAAGACAACATACACAAAGGTTCAGAGTGAACAGAAACTCAAAATAGGGTAATTAGCAACCCATAACAATCATTTAATAAGATATTAGAAGGTGCTCCCTCAACAAGAGAAGCACCCACATTAAATATAAGTGGCTTATGGCCATTTTAAATATTTTCCAGCTAGAGAAGGAAAGTTATTTGGCAAGCAGAAAACAATTAATTCTTTTTGTATAAGTTAAAATTATATTCATATAGAATAAAGAAGTTATGGAAAACATTTTGCAGCAATAAGTAGCCATGGCGAGGAGAACAGCAAGTACTAGTATCAACAACAGAAATAATATTTCCTTTATACACAAGAATAACTTCAAACCATCTTTCATAGGGTATATTAAAAACAGACCACAAGATTTCATTTACCAAACAAACTAGTGGGTTGGTTGTGGATCACAGAAACTCAAAATAGGGTAATTAGCAAACCATAACAATCATTTAATAAGATATTAGAAGGTGCTCCTTCAACAAGAGAAGCACTCACATTAAATATAAGTGGCTTACGGCCATTTTAAATATTTTCCAGCTAGAGAAGGAAAGTTATTTGGCAAGCAGAAAACAATTAATTATTTTTGTAGAAGTTAAAATTATATTCATATAGAATAAAGAAGTTATGGAA
This sequence comes from Thuja plicata, assembly GCA_018584345.1. NCBI lineage: Eukaryota > Viridiplantae > Streptophyta > Pinopsida > Cupressales > Cupressaceae > Thuja > Thuja plicata. Next base: position 1,146,803 of record MU225282.1, on the reverse strand, counting down.
AACATTTTGCAGCAATAAGTAGCCATGGTGAGGAGAACAGCAAGTACTAGTATCAACAACAGCAATAATATTTCCTTTATACACAAGAATAACTTCAAACCATCTTTCATAGGGTATATTAAAAACAGACCACAAGATTTCATTTACCAAACAAACTAGTGGGTTGGCTGTGGATCACTTTCCTCATTCACTGTGCTGATATTCCAAGCAGCAGAGGTGGGGGCATGAGGTTGGTATTAAATTTTGGCCTGTGACACAAACACTTTCCTCTATAGAGGGTTCAACTTGAGCTTCACACAATTTGCAATATAGTTGATCTTACCATACACTGTAATGTCCCTAGCGAGACCATTAACACGAATTAACCATTTTTTTTTTTTAAATCAATCGACACAAACCCAAGCTCTTTTTAATCACTGAGATTCCAACGTGGGCAAGGTGAGAGCATATGGAAACGTAGACAAGTAATCACAAACTAACTGGTAACCATCTGTCCAGATTACAACAATATCAAACTACCAAAGCATATAATAAAATCTATCAATGAGCATAAAAGATGAATTAATGAACCAATATTATATTGATGTGTTTATTCGATAACATTGTGGAGCCTTTATACAATCCCAATGAAGGCAAGACAGTTTACTAACCGCAGGTTGGATAGTTATACAACCAGACACTAACTAACAGACTAGACAATGTAATACTCTTATACAATTACTCCAACATTCCACCTTTATTACATTGATCCTAAAAACATCAAATTCAACTTGCCTTAGGGACCCCCTCTTACGGCTTACATAACAGAGTATGCTGATTACATATCATGAATACATATTTTGAGAAAATCTTCTTCTAAGGGTGCAAATCCTAAATCAAGTGGAGCTCCATCAAGCTACCTCCTCAACCCTTGTAAAGGTGGATCCTTGAGTTGAATCCTTGAGCTCTCGGTCCCGAACTCCCAAATCACAAACCTTGAATTACTCTTGACAACAATCCAAATTGAGCTCCTCACACACACGGCTCCATCATGCTGTCTTTGACCCTGAAGAGGGTGATAATTCTCAATCATAGTCTTATGCTCTCTGGACAACCATCCATACTCGAGCTCTTCACAACCCCAACACTGTCTCCAAAACATAACCTTCATAATATATGTATTCTTAAAATCTGTCAGCAACAACAAAGAAGACAAAAGAAAGCATGAAAGAAAAACCAAAAATGTTTCTCATAAAAGCACAATCCCAAAGCAAGAAGCTAAGTTGGGATGGTTGAAATTCCTCCATCCTCCGATGCCACCAACCACCAAAATGATGAGCAAAGTACTAAAGCAAAATTAGCACCGCCACTAGAGGCATAAAAGATGATTTGATGAATTGATATTATATTGATGTGTTTATTTGATAACATTGTGGAGCCTTTATACAATGCCAAAGAAGGGAAGGCAGTTTACTAACCGCAGGTTGGACAGTTATACAACCAGACACTAACTAACAGACTAGACAATGTAATACGGTTATACAAATACTCCAACATTCCCCCTTATTACATTGATCCTAAGACATCAAATTCAACTTGGCCTGGGGACCTCCCCTTACAGCTTACATAACAAAGCATGCTAATTACATATCATGAATACATATTTTGAGAAAATCTTTTCCTAAGGATGCAAATCCTAAATCAAGTGGAGCTCCATCAAACTACCTCCTCAACCCTTGTAAAGGTGGAGCCTTGAGTTGAATCCTTGGCCTCTCAATCTTGAACTCCCAAATCACAAACCTTGAATTATTCTTGACAACAATCCATATTGAGCTCCTCACACACACAACTCCATCATGTTGTCTCTAACCCTCAAGAGGGTGATAATTCTCGATCATAGTCTTATGCTCTCTAGACAACCATCCATACTCGAGCTCTTCATTAAACCCCAAAATTGTCTCCAAAACATAACCTTCATTATATATGTATTCTTAAAATCTGTCGGCAACAACAAAGAAGACAAAAAGAAAGCATGAAAGAAAAACCAAAAATGTTACTCATACAAGCACCATCCCAAAGCAAGAAGCTAAGTTGGGATGGTTGAAATTCCTCCATCCTCCGGTGCCACCAACCACCAGAATGATGTTCAAAGTACTAAAGCAAAATTAGCACCACCACAAGAGTTATTAATAACACACTCATCATCTATTGAATCTCCACCTTCAATGCAAGTGATGTTGCCTTCGTCTAGTTCATCTTTGAGGTTCCCTTTGAGATCATTGGCCCAAACTTCACAATTCCATGCTATGTGACCCTTTCTCTTACAATAGAAACATGCATTGTCTCTTTTGCATTTATCTGACCATTTCTTATTGCTCCGTGAATATAATTCTTTATCTTGTAGAGAATCATCTTTTGTATCTTCTTTGGTTCTCTTTTCTTTTGCTAAAAGTGTTGAGATCATACTTTCTAGAGTTTGTGAAGGTATTTGGCTACGCATAAAAACATTATTGTATTTTGATGGCAAGTTGTTTAACAAGATGGCCTTCGCATCATCATCATCCACAGGAGCCTTAACCTCTGCCAATTGCCTAATGAGGGATCTTAAATTACTTATATGGTTAGACATTGTGATTCCATCTTCCATTTTAAATCTAAATAATTGAAGTTTTAGAGAGAAGTTTGCATTGAAGGCTTTTGCTCCAAATAATTTATCTAACAAAGAACAAGTGGCTGCCAACTTACCAGATATGTTTTCTCCTTCACATCTCTCGGGCTGAATGACACTCAAACGCAGTCTCTCCACATCTCACGGGTGGAATAATACTCTGAAAGCAGTATGCAGCAGTCTCTTCTACGGTGGCAGCCAACAGAGATGTGTTGCTTGTCCCTTGCAACTTACTGGCTATCCAATAAAGCAAGTACACTAGTTGTATAAGTTCAATGTTGACTGGTTTCAGGAAATAGATACGCTTGGAAGAAATGCACATTAGGAAACGCACATACATCTGCCAGAGGCCAATCTTCTATTTTCCTCTCTAATCTACATCTTACAGGTGCAGGGACTGATGTTGCTCTAAAACCAAAATGTGGGAAAGCATAAAAGAAGATTTGATGAATTGATATTTTATATTAATGTGTTTATTTGATAACATTGGGGAGCCTTTATACAGTGCCAATGAAGGCAAGGCAGTTTACTAATCGCAGATTGGACAGTTATACAACCAGACACTGACTAACAGACTAGAAAATGTAATAAAATTATACAGTTATGCCAACAAAACAATGATCTGCAAATTCTGATCAATGCCAAACACTATTAGATAACAAGCCAAAATGCATAAACACTGAAATGGCAGACTACATCATTGGATTATGAATCAATGGCAAAATGCAGATACTGATTTGCAAAACAAAGAAATCCAATGGTGAATTGTTGTATCTGTAATATACACCCCTAATTTTTTCTTAAATATTTCAACTGAAACAGAGGCCTAAATCAACTTCCCTCTACTTTCTGATCATGTAGATCCCAGAGGGAGCAAGGTGCGAATACAGCTGTCACAATTACACTTAACTGAAAACAACACCTGAAAGGAAAACAGCAGGCAGCAAAGCCAGCCAATGCCACTTATCTAGTGGGGTGCATATGTAGTACTGAAAAAAGTAAACATCCACTTATTCAGTGGGAACTACAATGTTACTTTCACTTTTTAGCTATGTTACCCCGGGTTTCCGGGACAGGGGAAAGGGGACAGGGAAACGGGTTTCCGGGACAGACTTTTTTTTCCCGGGGCAAGGGACAGCAGGGATAGCAGTGGAGATGACTATATGAAAAATAGGGAAATTTTAAATATTCATGTGAAATATGGATAAAGCATGCTTATATACATTATAGAACCTTAACATATAACGTTTATGTTAAATAATTTAAATTGAGAGTTCACATGAGAGTGGATGTCAAAAAAATTATCAAAACTCGAACATTATTTAAATTAATTTTTTGGGACAGCCAGGGTGATGGAGCCTAAATTTTATAAAATTTAGACCCCATTTGCATACCTATTCCATTTACTTTTATGGTTATCTTTGTCTTTGAAATTATTAATATATTACTGACAGGATTAAACTTTCATATTAATCAAGTCTCAGATTCCTCAAGCCACTATTCTTTTTAAGTTTGATTAAGGAGTATTGTGGTATCTTATAGTTTCGGCATTCTTTATTTATCTATCCTATTTGATTTTATTCTCTGTTCTTTTCAGTGCTAATAATCCATGACCAGTTTTCTATTTAGAAGATCGCACATTTGAAGTGAAAAGCTTAATTAGAGTGCTGAGGAAGAGTGTGGAGAATGAAAAACTATAACAATGTTAGTGGAGACTTAGGAACTCAATACCATAGCAGATGTTTCAAAATGAGAAGTCACACCTTGCTCAACATTCCAGACGGCTTCAGAAAGGAAGAAGAATGACTGCGTAATTCGAAACTGGAACCATATGTTCAAGATAAAGATTCGTCAGATATGTATAAAGGAGCCGTTTATGCAAAGAGCCTCACGTCTAAAATCATTCCATCTATACTACCACCAGAATTTGTGGAAGAACTTGAACGAAATTTAAGGTTCTTCAAGTATCTATATGATGGGCGTAAGGTTCTGTGTGGAATTACGGATCAACCACATGTGTCGCATTGCCTTTACTATCTCGGATTGCTTGTCCGATGCGGAGCAAAATTTGTTGATTATGAGGATAAAAAAAGATTAATATCGTGGATACTTTGGAGGAATCATTATTTTCTAACTTAGACACACGGATCAAGGTTCAAGCTATGCGGAAATTTAACGACTACCTGGTAGCTGTGAAGGAACAAATCGGACATGCAAAGATTGTTAATGATAATCAATTCAGAAAGGAAATATGGAAAGACACGTCGGTTCAAGAGATTTCCACCTGTCACTTATAGTTCTTCCGTGAAAAGCCAAAGTTAAGTTATAATTATAAACAAAAATAAATATAATATATTCTTTGTGAAACGGTGCATCCTTTAGGGAGAAACCGCATGGCTTTTCATCTTTATATAAATATAGAATGTA